>CM075857.1:78515198-78760198 GCA_037975125.1 Latrodectus hesperus | reverse complement strand
ATGATGAATTTTCTACAACATTATTTTAAACATTTTATGAAATTATCATTACAAAGATACCGTTTGCACACTTTCTTTCTTGGAAAATTTTCTTTTATACATTGAATAAAATATCTGTTATGAATGTAGTTTTTTAATAAATGGTTACCATGTAAGAAATTTATTATTTTTGTAAAAGTGATATTTTTTCCCAGTCAACTCTTTAATTTATTTGAAAATAAATCAAATAGAAAAACATGTTTACTCATTCAACATTCATTAATATAAGTTTACTCATTCAACTATTTAATTAGTTTGATTAGAGAGACTTGATAAACAAACATTCCTTTAAGAAATTCCTTAATACGGGCGAGAATATTTTCTGTGAAACTCTTTTCTTATTTTTTATTCCTATAAAATATAATAACAAAAAGTAGGTTATTCTACAAAAAGTCAAGAAAATATTGACAAATGTAGCTCACAGAATACAAAAAATGAAATATTTATCAGATAATATAAATTAGAAACGACTAAGTGGCACTTGAGAATGTAGTCTAAGTTAAAAAAAAAATAAATGCCTCATTTTGAAATCACTAACACAAAAGTTTCCCCCGAGAGGCATTGTAATTTTGAATTTCTTGCAGACATAAATAGTATGATGAAAAATGTTGAAATGCCAAAAATACCAGTGCTTGAAAAAATATTTTGTTACAACAAAGATTTCTAAAGTTGAACGAAAATTCGTGAAAAGAAAATATTCAACATCTATTCTTTAAAAGAGTTGTTTTGCAAAACTTTTAAAATTTTCTTCACATATTGAAAAATATTCTGATTTTTCTCTAGGCGTAAATCAATGT
Source organism: Latrodectus hesperus (assembly GCA_037975125.1). Taxonomy (NCBI): domain Eukaryota; kingdom Metazoa; phylum Arthropoda; class Arachnida; order Araneae; family Theridiidae; genus Latrodectus; species Latrodectus hesperus. Next base: position 78,759,362 of record CM075857.1, on the reverse strand, counting down.
TTTGAATACCGACTTAATATTTCACATGTAATCATATATTGAAAGCTGAGGCAACAGCATGCTTTTCCTTATACACAACGGGATATTTACATTTAAAATAAAGTTTAAGAAAGAAAGTATGAGTCTAATGAACCTGCTATTTTTCTATTTAATTCAGTATTTTTAAAAAATTGGTACTTTTTTCATGCCCAAAGCTTCCCTAATCAAAGTTTTTGATGTAAAAGATGCCGATTAAAATATCGTTATTGACTATTATAACAAATTTTATTAAAAAATTGTCAAATTAATGTTTATGGCATAAGAACTTTTAGTTAATTTCAGTAAAGGGTCCTTTACAATTCTGTAAAGGGTTGAAAAATGTGATAATTATAATAAGCAATAATTTTTTCATCCTGATCTTAATCTTCGGTGACTTTATTGGTAATTTTATCTCAAGCTAAGCGTAAAATACTGATCATTCCTTTTATAAAAATAATTAAATAGAATATAAAATTTGTCATGTTTTTAAATTTACTCCTATCAAGTAAAATACGTTATACGTATATTTAAGACTACAACACTAAGCATATATTGTTTCAAATGCAATGAAAATTGCATTTCTTTGTTTGGTCTCAATTTTTATTTTAATTTAAATTTTACTTTAATTTTTTTGTTTCATATTTTGGGGTGCAAAGTAGGTCTACGTCCACGTAATGCACCCTTGACAACGTCCTGCACGGCAATATGAACAACAGCTCTGACATGTGTTAGCTCTCAAAGTCAAGTTGTGAGGATACTGTCCAATTCATGTGATCATAAAGGAAAAACTTCTTTGGTGCGATACTTCTTTGGAATAAAATTCTTAGGGAAGCCTGACCCTCTGGGAAGAGATTTTTTTTAATCTGGTCAAAACTTGAAGGCACAAAGTGGTTTTGTATAGGAGGTGTGTGATGTCATCGCAAGTTTAGATCTCAATTTTCAGGCTGAATGGTTTTTTCTTCAAAGTAATCTTATCATAAATACGCCATACACCTTGGGCTTCAACAAGAATTTCTCAAAAGTGACTCAAGCGAAACTGTGCTAAAGGCCTTAGCTTACGACATCATGAATTCCTGTTACCCGCACGAATATTGGCTGCAAATATATACTGACAGCTTCAAAATGGGAACTCAATCAATGTGGGCTCAGGTATCTACTTTGAGCTGTTTCTTTATACATACCAGTTGGCCCTTTTGCAATTGTTTTTGCTGGTGAAATGGCTGTAATTCAACAAGCTCTTCTACAGCTACAACCTCATCTAGGGTACTTTTCAAATGTAGTTTTTTTATTTTTTATTTTTATTTATTTTTTTTATCAGACTCGCAAAGTAATTCCCGTTCCTCAACTGTTAACGACTGCTTCTATCTTCTTAATTGGCTCTTAGATATAGGAAAACAGGTTGTCCTTCTATGGATCTTTGCCCATTTTGATGTTTAAGGAAATGAGACTGCCGAGTTTCTGGTTACAAAAGGAGCTTCCGTCCTATTAACATCGTAACCTGTCCTCTCCTACATTTCAATCAAGTCAACTGTTCCGACTTTTTTCTGGAAACTCACTTCTACTAATAGGAATAAACCATAGAATAATCAAGTAGTATCCAAGAAAAAAAGCTGTTGCAATATTCCGCCTCATTTCTTGCCATGATTTTCTTCAAAAGTTCCGGTACCACATCAATGTCGTATCAGAGTGCCTTTGTCTCTTATAACCTTAGGTGGGATATGGATTTTCTGCACCTACGAAAGTACCCTGCTCTTCTACGTATTTCCTTCTGGGAGTGTTATTGGCCGGTGAGTCATGCCCTACGTGTAAATATTTACTAAAATGTTCTCTTTTTATTGACCTGTTCTTAAGGCTTCAGTTATTTTGCAACTCTGCCATTGGAAATTAAAAGTCCTTTACTTCTTAATTTTTTATTTCAAAGTATTTCACTTTTGTTTTGCATTTCCAAATTTAATTAACTTACAGGTTATAATTATTAGAAATAAGCGATTTTGCGTTCCTTGACAAGTCTCTTTTTCTGGGCACCAGAAAATCTCTTTTTAAGCTTGATTCTGAGTCAGAGAATCAGTCATGCTAGCGATAGCTTCCTGACTTTCACTAGAACAAGATGGTTTGGTGGTCATTTCTACCTCCTGTGAAGAATTCATTGCTGCCCCTTCACTAGATTGCCTTTGAGTTCCCTTGTCTTTTTCAGCAAGGTCTACTTCAGAGGCTTTATCTGCAAATGCAGAAAGGTTAGTTATTTCTTGTGTCTTTTCAGCCATAAAATTACAATTAATAAGCTCAGGTAATATAACAGTCCACCCAGCATTGTCTGAGTTACTGGGCAAGGCAAAAAAGCTCTAGAAGCTCTACCAGGCAACTAGAACACCATTAGAGTTCACACTGGTGCCAAATAGCCCTAGGCATGGGTCGCATAACACCAGGTCTTACGGGAGCTGGTTTGCGGCCTCTGATTCTATATTCAAGGCTATCCTTTCATTCCTACAGGACGTTCAGCGATCCACCACCTGTGGACGCGCCTGGTAGCTGCTCAGGCCCCAGGGATATCTCAGTTACTTTTAACATTTTGTGTTTCACTTATAAATAATTAGGGGAAGTGACTGTATTTTACGACTTGAGATGAATCTAGTGACAAAAATTATAAATTTATGTTCATAACAATAAAAAAAGAAAAAAATGAAATATAGATAAATTGCGATTAAAATATCAAGAATCATGTATGGTGTGTCAATTTCAAGCAAAGGATTTTATCAAGCACAGATTAAAAACAAACCATATTTTGCATGGAAACATAAAGAGAAAACATCTCATACAAAGAGTACTTGAATTATAACACATTTATGAATTACAACGTAGTTGTAAATTATGTAGAATGATATTTGTGGCTGCACGTTTGCGGTCAAAAGTGATAAGTTTTAATATCAGTAATAAATATTCTTAGGGATAAATAATTTCACATTTCTTTGCATATTTTATTGATGGAAATTGAACAAAAACTAATAGATTTTGATCGCATTTCTGGACGAATAATTTTTAAATGAGGGTATTTTTTCTTCTAATTTGATTAATTTTCCTCTTTTATGTCAGCAGCTGATTCTCTCAATGCATTTCAGTTAGTTTTAATGAAATCTTGCAGAAAAATAGTCAAGAAGGAAATCTTAGTTTTAATTTAAAATATTCTTCTCTTCCTCTAAAGTAACCTCACCCTTAGGTTACAGAATTTTAATAATTTCAAAAATTCTTTTTCAGTGACTGATATGTACTGGAAAATTAACTAAAAAGTTATTCCAGGCTGCTAAAAAAGTCACTGCAAATAAAACCTCGTAATTAAATACACAAATATGGCTTACAATACATGACTAATGAAATTTTCAAGCTAATAATATATTAAAATATGCAGTGTGTTTATTTTAAATCATTATATATTATGTAAAATTTTGTATGCATCAACAAGAACATAGACTTATGCAAACGAATCTATCTTTGCATTTAGTTTTGATTTGCTCAACTCATGGGACGACAATTAGTGATTTTATGAAAAGTATGTGGCTTTATGCTTCAGTAAAAACCCTTGATGATTAAAATTAGGAAACTTACTGAGTTAAAATAACACTTTAAAAATGAGTGAAATATTAAAGGGTTGAAAAGCATTCCTAGAAATGACATTGAATATATATTGCACAAAATAGACTTAAAATATATAGCATGTCAGACAGATATCATTAACTTTGATTTTAAAAAGTCCTTTATTTACAGGTTGGATCCAAGCAGAGAACACACCCTTGGCGCGAATGATTTTGGTTGGCAATAATTGTGTCGTGCACCACTCTTGATAACCCTATTTTGATACACCAGATATGGATACACAAACTACATCCAGAATTTCATTCTAGCTTGGAACTTTTTTTCAGTTTGTCGCCAAGGGTATGGGCTCTCCTAGGATTTTACCATTTTAATAATAAAATATCTGAATTTTTTAAATATATATCTTTAAAAAATAATCTATGGATGCATATTTTGCATTTAAGAAAGTTATTGTATTAAAATTTATTATATTTGATTTACATCAGGAAACTGTTGACCCTGCATGTATGAAAATCATAAATATATCTAGATTTAACTTACAAAATTGTTTTACTGAAGAAAAGTAATGCATACGTTCAAAAAATATTAAGTGGCATCTAACTAATCTGCAATGAGAAAATTTGGAATAAAACTATTTTTACTATACTTTAATTTATTCACAACTTGAAGCTCTTGCAATATAACCGCTATCATTTTCTAGAATACAATGAAATAAAATGAATTATTAAAGAACTTCTACAAAATTTAATGCTACTCTATAAGAGTATCATTCTCAATACCCTTGAAAAATAGTTCATATCCTTTTAAATGAAAATTATCAACGATGTGTTTTCTAATAGACCAAAAACTATATAACGTGATAATTTTCATCACTGAAATAATTTCTTGTCACATTAAAGGCAATTTTATATTTTATGAATTTTTAAAACAAAAATTAAAAAATAGCTTTTGAAAATATGTTTATATTAAAGTAAAAATATGTTTAATCTGAAATCAATAGTATTAATTAAACTAAATCGATACATACTTTAGAATTCAAGATTAATAATGACATCCTTATAAAAAATTATGTAAATTTTAGATACGAAAGATAAATCATTAATTAAAATGTAATTTTTGATGGCGCGAAGCATATTTAATGAATGTTTTTTTTAATAATTTCCATAAAAAATATAACACCCGAGGTAGTTTTGAGAATTATAAATTCTACGTAGAACTTCACTTATAAAAATTATTTTCAGAATTTAGGAATAATAAATTAGACTGATAAAGAGAAGAAAATAACAGAAGGTAAAATAATCAAGAAAACGAAAAGAAAGAGAAGAGAGAAGGCGAGTATTAGAGAAAGAGAGAGTTATGTGTCACACACTTGAGGAAGTTAAAAACATTCTTTTGAAAATTGCTTGATGTTAAGAGGTTAGTGCTGAAACTAGAAGAGAATGAATCATGGGTTGAACAATCAGCTAGTGAAATATTTGCCTTCTTTGAAATTGTTTTGAAGTGGATAGATCAGCAATCCGAGTGTGACCATATGCAAATTCTCCCTGTCAAGCAGTTGACTGCCAGAGATTGATGAAAGTTCTGAACTGACCTAGAATTTCAGCAAGCAATGACTTTAATTTACAGCGATGTACTTACATAGTGTATTAGTGTATAGCGTTTATAAGTACTTAAACATGTAAAGGTATTTCATTTTCATTTAATTGATTAAAACTTATTTTTATTTAAAAAGTTTTAGTAGTAGTTAAATTGGTTTTTCTCCCACTTTCAACGTACATAATTATAAAAAAAAACTAATTATACAAATATTTAACTATCCGAATGGTGTCTGGTCAAAATTGATTCGGATAATTCAAGCTCTACTATATTTTATTTCATTATATATTTTATCAGGTAATAGTATGAGATAATTGTCACTGAAAAGTTGTTGACATTCTAAGATTAAACAAAAGATGGTTTACAAAAATAGAGAAAGCAATGTATTAACAACAATGATAAATTAAGCATATTTTCCTACACATTATTATCCTGTGTTTTTTTTTTATTTAACATTGTTTAACACATTGATACCTTGAAATATTACTATTATTATATAAAACATACTTAAAATTAAAGTCAATTAAAATTGCACTTACTAAAAACCAGTGATTAGATTCAGTGTATCGTAAGGTCCCGTGTTCGACACCAATAACTGTTAAAAATTAGAGATGGATGTTACGCTTTTGCCTTCTGTATGCACGTTTGTCATGGGTTTAATGGAATTCTCCAGATTTTTACCCTTGAAAAACATGAATATATTACTGTATATACAACAAATTCTTTCCCTAAGGAAATTAACATTATTTATACAAATAGGCTTTTAACAGCCTTCAACAATTAAGCTGTTGATTACCCAGTTTAATACTTGAAGTGATGTCATAAATGAAGAAACATAATAAAAATAATAAAATTGAATATTATTAAAGTAAGGAATTACAATAATTTACATTAAAAATCCCTATAATGAATATCTATATGCTTCTTTAAAAAACAATAAAAAGTTTTCACAAATTCAATGTATTAATTTAATTTTTATAAAAGGATAAAATATTGCAGAACAAATATTTTAAAAAAAGTTAAGAATACCTTGTACCAACTTAATTTTTAATTTTATTGAAAAAAGTTTTTTTTTCACTTTCTCTGGAAAAAATTATTTTAAAATTTTTTTAATAATTCAAAAAAAAACTTTTTTTCATTGTGATATTAAAAATAACAATATTCCTCAGAATCATTCTCTTGTAGTCGTACAAGCTATTTGTTTTAAAAAAAATTGGAGTGTTGTTCAATTTATTATTCTAGATTTAACCACTTATCAAAATCATTTGTACAATTAAGAAGATTATATTTTCCTAGATATAGATTATTCAATTTATAAATAAGAAGGTGAAAATAAAAACGTAAGCAAAAATACTGTAATATTTCCCAATTTTCTTAATTTTGTTTAATATAATAATTTAAGTTGACTTGTGTAAATTTAAAATGTTTGTATAAGCACATGAATATATTTAATTATCAGTTTCAAATGATAAAAAGTACAATATACTAAATTTTAAATACTATTTTGTATTTGTATGTAAATAATTGAAGTTTAAAATATTGGAAATGAAATTTATTTTTGAAATTCAGAAGTAAATTCAAATATAAATAGTCGGTAAAGGAGTTTTAATATGTTTTGTTAAATATTTATAAGAAAGAAAATTATTCTTAGCGTAAAACTTACATTTATAATAAATTATGATTAACAACTCTGTAGATAATTAATTAGAAACTCATCATCAAGAAACTAGTTAAATTTGGCCAAAAAACAAGTAGTATCTCCAGAGTGAATTTCGTTAATAAATTAGCGATATGTAGCTTGCTACGCATGTTTTATTGTAAAATAAGGGAAATTATTAAACAAAATCATAACCTTCTAATTCTTATAAAAATATATTGTAAAACTATCATTGCATAAAATATAAAAAGAGAGATAGAATTAAAGTGAAGGATTATTTAATAAAATTAAGGAATCTAACTTTCAGTAATCATATGTGTGATTGTTATACCACCATTTTATGATGATATAACAAACTTACCATCATTGAAAGTTACGTTCTTTAATCTAAACTGAGTGAATTTTTCTTGACTGTATGTCATCAATAGTCATTTTAGAAAAAAGCTGTTAAATGCGATTCATTTTTCGGTTTTTGAAAGACAATTACACAAATTCTGAAAGCAAATTTTCTAATGAAAAGGAAGCATCAGAAACGATAAATTCTAAATTTATAAGCTTAAAATTTGTGTGAAAATATTCTTTGGAAATTTCTGTTTAACAAAATCATAATTGATTTCTCCCCACTATTCATAAAATACCCTACAAATAATATGGAAACTAAGTTGAATCTTAAATTGCCTGTGCAAAAGAAATCTAAATAATATAAGGCAATTAAAATTGCATTAAAGCATTTAAAAATGGAAATATTTAAGTGTAAGTTCATTCAGGCAAATTAAATTATTTCCATTTATTTAAAAAATGAATAAATTGTGCATATAAGTAGAATACATTTTTAAAATCAATGTTGTTGGTCAAATTCTCTCTTCTCAAAAATTCTAATATTGAAAATCTTACCTGCTAAATTTTTATTTGATTTTGGAAAAAATATCATTCTCTTTTTACTCAATTAATTCTCGATGAAAAAGAAATAAAAATGCTGTAAATATAAAGAGTTAAAAAATCTCAGCATTAGTTTACGCAAATGTTAATTAGAACTTGAAACTTGAATAGTTTGATAAATTTTCATTAATGTAAAAATCATGCTCGAATACATGAAGTTTGAATTAACAAAGAATGAAAACAATTAAAAACATGAGAAAAATACATTTAGGTTACAAAAAACCTAATACAATAGAAATAACGTTAAGAAGCACACCAAAAATTAACAGACAGGTGATTTGAGAATTCCCCAAATTTAAAATTGTACAGAAAATCAGACTAAAATATTTCCATTTCAGCATGTCTGACATTCATCATGTTTTGAAAAAGACACTGGAAATTTTTACTTTTCAACATATTATGTGCTTGATATCGGGTATAAGATATTTTGACTCATCCGATATTTTCCCAATATATATATATATATATATATATATATATATATATATATATATATATATATATATATATATATATATATATATATATATATATATATATATATATATATATATATATATATATATATATATATATATATATATATATATATATATATATATATATATATATATATATATATATATATATATATATATATATATATATATATATATATATATATATATATATAATATTATTAATATAAATATATATTCTTGAATAAAATTATCGATATCATTAAAAATAATATATGTTTATCAAAAAGCATTTCTATTGATTATTTAGCAGAGAATAAAATTCACTATAAGCTTTTCTTATGAGTTTATTTTGAAGTTATTAAAATATTTATTCCAAGTGAGTATATAGGAACATTATATTTTAAGACTTAAATAGAAACCATTTTTTTTGTTTACAAGTAAATTAAAAGATAAAACTGAGGAAATCTAATTACAGAAATATTATTTTATCTATCTATCAAAAAATTGTGATATAAAATATATTTATTCAAATTTAAAATATTTATAGAACATTTGGCTGCTTTTTCTGATGGTTATAATAAACTGAAATAAAATAGTGAAATATTCTAATAAATTTAACCTCTTATTAAAATAAAGTTGTGATTTAAGGATGAGTTTATTATTCATGTTACTATAATTGTTCATCTATTATTATTGATTTAAATATGAACTACTAGTCTTATGTTATTAAGGAGCTCTTCAAAAGTAATTTTATAGTTTTCTTACCAATTACTTACGGCATGAACTCCTTGGTGTTAAATTCTAAATCTTGAATTGCTAATATTTCATTCACATCCTTTATCATTAACAGTGTTTTGATTATTTAATTGAATTAATGTGTAATAATTAATTACCTTAGATATTGTCATTAATAAAATACGAAAAAAAATTTCATTGTTTTTTTTGGGTCCATATTTAATATGCCAAATTTTGAAACATTAAAATTTAATCCGTTACTTTTTAGGTTTCTACTTTTACAGAGAGTGTTTATATGCTGATCACTCTGTATTTATAAATTATCTTTATGAATACTTTATATGACATTTTGATATATCAATGTTATAAATATACTTTGAAAGAGGTTTTTATATGGATTTCTATAATTTACTTAAACTAGCTAAGTCAAAGTTTAAAAAAAGTAATGTGTGCATATCAAATTTAGTTAAAAAAATTATTCTTTAAGATGCTCACTGTTTAATGAAATTCTACTAATCTAAATTGATTTTGCAACATCTCTATTTAATTTTATAGTATAATTTTAGTTAATATAGTTTCGAAATAATCAGGATTCTTTTTTTAAGAGATTAGCTTAATATTTTCCTAAAGATTCTTGCTTTTACTTTTGACTGTTGTATATAGGTTCTTTAAGATGGACAAGTAGGATTATTTTGTTTTTTCTTATCCTATGTGATTTATGTAATGGGGTTAAACAAATCTTTTTTCTCTTTTCTTTGTTTTTTATTCAGTTTTTGTTCCATATTCGAGGATATTCTACTTAAGCTGTCATGTTGCATTTATATTCAATATCTGCTCAGTCTTTTCCCTCTGGATAAAAATTTGTTCTTTTTTATGGCTAAAGGTTTTGATGGAATTCACTCTATGGAAAGATCTAAGCCAATAACGGGTATGTGAGGTGAACAAATCATATGACTGGTGATATATATTTGGCGTTGCAATAAGAATTCTTGGTCAAAAAATCCTTAATTATATCTATAAGGAGTTATATCATTTTTATTTATACAGTATATTTGTTTTTACTACAATTATGTTTTAGTGTTCTAAATAAGAAAGAAAATATTCAGATATTTGTTGAAACAATTATGTACATATTTCACAATTTTTTGATATTCTTCTCATTATACCGTAAGTAAAATATTTAGATTTGGATTTACTAAGGGCTCCACAAAGTCAATATTGCTTTTGTCATCCTACCAATTCTTGTCAATCCTTCTAACTTGTCATCTTTCCAGTTCTTGATAACGGAGAAATAATCTACTCTTCCGTAACATCAAATATGCATATTTTTTGATATTTTTGTTTCCTCTAAATGAAATCTATCAAAAACATTCCGATTTTCGTCACATACTTCAATCAGCAATTTTACAAGTACGTAATGAATCATAAGTCTATAATAGAGATAAAAACAAACATCTTTGAACAAACTAACATAATGAAATACGATGTCTCTTTAAAATATATATTTTTAAATAAATCCTTAAGAAAAATCCAAGATTCTGTAAATAATTGTTTAATTTTTCTAACTGTATAAATAATTTGTTTTTTCTACAAAAAGTACTATAAAATCTTTCATTTTGTGTCATATAAAATAATTTTTATTATTTAGAATTTTAATTACTATTACCTTGATTCTACTTGATGAATTTAATTGATTTATCAATGCCATAACATAAAATAATCATGTTAAAACTCAAAAAAAGCTTTTTGTAATCAAGAAACTTCTGTTAATTTTATTTTAGTTTTACAATAACTAAAATTTCTATTAATAAAAGGGAATAAAATAGTTACATTAAATATTTATCATTTACAAAACATTTATATCTTATCTTTTAATAAAAATTACTATTTTTACTATTACTATTACTGCAACACGTTTCTATAATTGACATACATACAGTTATATCTAGAAGTCTCTTATAACTATAAAGTTTTAAACCTAAAAAATCCTCTAGGTAGTATTATAATATTCATAATACAAATAAGAGCACTAATTTCCATAGCTGTACTTTGCATTAAAAAAATGAAAATTATGTCTTTCATCTTCAGAGGAAAAATATTCTACAGTTTTAAGTGCAAAAATTTCTTTTAATGATTTTTTTTCATTTTCTGAATTATTTATTAAGTGTATATAAATTTTAACGGAACAATACAGTTTACAATCATATTATGTACATAATTAATACAGTCAATAGCGGTTAATCTTACCTGAGTTTAAATTAATAAATTTCACACTAGTTTAAAGTTTCTAAACCCGGGTGGTTTAGTGGTTGCGCTCTGCACTTATAAGGCAGAGGTAGATGGGTCAATTATCTGGGTACCAAAAGATTGGGAACTGAACATTGGGGGTTTTTCATTATCAAAATCATGTAATAAGGACAGTATGCTTTGTATCCGGTTGGCTCCCAAGAAAGCAGATATCAGATAGAAAGAAGAAAGCAGTCAAGAAAGCAGATATGGGCTTTAGAGGCCCTCTCCTCCATCGGGTGGTCGATTGAAACTTCAATGGCAGTTTATGCAGCGAAGATAATAGAAAGAAACTACAATTCAACTTATGACAGAGATTCGACAGGAATAGATATCTTTATCTAGTCTTCTGTGCAACAGTAAATTTAGACACATACATGTTGAAAGTGTGATTAACATTCTGTAAAAAAATATTTAATTTGGCAAATAAACCATAAATATTTTATTTTTTAAAATTTATAAATATGGAATAAATGTTGCAAAAAAACGTAATTATAATTTTTGCAATCATTGATATGATATTTTATACTGTGTGTGTGTGTATTCATTACATATTTCAAAATTTCTCAAAGCTATAAGCTGTCTAGTAGATTACAAGATATGTGTGTGAGTGTCATTTAAATTAATTAATGTATGTTTAATTAGTTATTACTTCTGCTAACAGGCCTTCGCAACTTAAGATGCTTTGTTTTGAATTAATGGCTTAATCAATGTTGCAATATCGAAATGGTTTTCTTAAACAATAGACTTTTTCATGTAGAAAATTAATTCAATCAGATATTCTAAAACAGACCTTGCTAAAACCATTTACGATGATTCTTCTATGGTATTTTGCTTAAAATTCCTATTCAAAAAATGTGATTTTACATAGTAGATAATCATTTTAAAATTCATCTTAAAGACATATTCTATTATCAAAATAAAACACAGTTGATAGTAAAAGAAATAAGTCATACTGTATTAGAAGAAGACTACAACCATGTAAGATAATTCTTTTATTTCGCATATTCTATGAAAATTTGGAATATTTTTTATGGAATCTTATTATGTCCATAGATATGAAAAAGTTATAATTTTAAGAAAGATAAGATATTTTTAAATAATATTTTGCTTCTCTATATATTAGAAAAATAATATTACCGCAGAAAGCATTTCTTAGATAATATTTTTTGATTTTTGTTTCAAAATTAATGACTTAAAAATCTGAGATGACCATTGAATAACAAGAATCGTCTTTCTATTTAACAGCTTCTGTTCACACTACCCACCTTTGATTTGCACTGTTGTAACTATTTAGAATCACTTTAATCTGAAGGGCCATGTAAAATTTGACTAAAAGAAAAATATACTCATCTTTCAAATAGTAACGTAAAAGTGCAATTACAATGATTGATCTTGTTTACAAAATGCAAAGGAAATAAATTTCTTTACTTGGAAAATAAAAAAAAATTAATAATAATTAAAATAGCATAAGGATTTGAAAGTATGGAATTCCAACTGCTTGAAGGAAGAAAATGTATTAAAGTAAATTCATCACATCCAGTATTTACCTTCAAATATTGGAAAAGTTTCGAAGACTCTTATACGTGCCTTAGTCTTCCACCAGAAGTTATTTCCCTCGAGATACAAAATGATAACAGTTCTTCTGTTTAAAGTGATTGGGAACACTTTGAAAGAAATGATTTTAATTCGAATCAAGAAATTGAGATTCGCTTCTTCCCTGATTTTGAATAGTTTTATAGTCTGATTTATAGATTTCTAATTTGTAAAATATATTCTACATTTGTAATTTATTGTCAAATAAAAGTTATTAGTAAATAAAATAATAAACATATCAAATGTAATTAATATATTTTATGATGCTTTTATACATTTTAGACACCTCCTTTTTTTATTAACTTTTTAAATATTGTAATATTTCTTGCTGTTCTGTGATATCGATGAATTTACTAATCATAATTTTTGCATTTGCCGCTGATTTTTTTATTCTATTTAAAACTTACTAATAAGTTAATAACGAAATTTTTACTAACTTAATTAAACTAAATTAAAAATTATTTTGAGTACTGAATAAATGTTAATTTTACTTTAGCTCATAAAGTATTACATACAACAGATATCTAAATTGAAAATTGTAAAAAAATGTTTCATTTTACCCATTTTCGATAACATAGTACCTTATTCTGAAATTACTTTTCTTTGAAAGATTAATGTAAAATAAAGCTCTGCTATAATATATTCAACACTTTTTTAAGAAAAATCAGACATTATGCATATGTATTAAAACACGCTTTTTTAAATTATATTTCAATGGTAATATTTTATAAATTTTTATACTTAAATTAAAAATTAAAAAGTGTACATCTCTTACTAATACAATTTAATAGACAAAAAGAAGTAAAAGATAGAATAAATTACAAACAATTAAAAATATTTCTCGAAATAATAAAAATAATGTAAAGAACCAGTCAGTTATGTTGTTGACTTTCCCAAAGGTGTTGAATCAATGGATAAAAATATAGCTTTTCTGCAAAATCAAAAGTCAGAAGCCAAACATTTTTTTTTAAATTAAAGATTGTGGAAGAGATACTTCAATCAGAAACTGCTACAGGAATAATATACCATGCTTGAGCACAAAGCAGAAAATCACTTTTGTTATTACGTTATTATATTAGTTTGCCAACACATGATATTTTTCTGAATTATAATTTGATTGCTTATCTTCTATTTTATATTTTGGGTTATTTATTTTTTATTTGTTTTTTGGCTTGCTAATCTTCTGTTTTACATTTGCTGTCTTATTTAAAATTTTGTAATTGCTTTGGGTTTTTTGATTGGTGATTTTGTAAAATTGCTTTGGGATTTAATTACTTTTTTTCGAAGATTTTTCCTCATCCATTACAGAGAAGACACATTGAGCTAACCAATAACCACTGATGAAGCTGGCTATATTGGTAATTTATTCCATTTTTATCATACGAAATCAACTTTTAATGTTGATATTTTATTCTTTTATTTTCTTCTGTCTAGTAAATTGTATCAGTATAAGAAACTCTAGCTTTGCTTGTATTCAGAGTAAAAATTTCAATCATATATTTCCCTTAAGATGCTTTTACATCGAGTTAACTATTATTTTTAGTTAATTATTATTTTGTTTGTAATAATCATGCATGATTTGCGATATTTAAAATTTTTCTAAAAATGAATGCTAACACTATTTTTTGATATTTTCATTAGAATGAATAAAAAAGGAATTTATTTTTTTCAAATTAATCATTACCTTACATAAGATGCTCATACAATTCTGTGCATCTCAAATTCCATTCTTACAATAAAATAATTTGATTACTTTTTTGATTAATAATTTCTTCTCATAACATTTATAAACCTTATGAAAATTCTAAGATGAATATTTTATAATATAATATGCATAATTCGATTGAATCAATTATGCCATACTTATGCATTATGAATATTTTATAATATAATATGAATATTTTATAATATAATATGCATAATTCGATAGAATCAATTATGCCATGCTTTTATACATTTTAGACACCTCCTTTTTTATTAACTTTTTAAATATTGTAATATTTCTTGTTGTTCTGTGATATCGATGAATTAACTAATCATAATTTTTGCAATTAAATTAAAATAGTTTGTATATAATATAAAAAATAAAATAAAAATTTTCAATTAAAATAGTTTGGCATAAGAAATCTAAATAATATTTAAGTTTTTTATAAAAAAATTAGCTCCATTGCTGTTCAGACGTTATTATCTTAATGATATTAATTTATCATAATTTATAATAACAATTATTTGACAAATTTTGCATAATAAATGAAGCTTTAAATACAAAATGACAATAGCCTTGTTAGTGCTTAATGAGAATATTTTCATATATTTTACATATTATTCTATTATGTATTGGAATGGATTAATAAATTTGATTGTTCTAGAAGAGGTAAATTTAATTTTCCTTTTATTTGGTTAAAATTAATTTTATATAATTGATTTCTATATTGCTCAACTTATGATATCTTAAAAAATTTGAATAATTATTGATTATTTGCAATATAATTTAATTTAACATAAAACCTTCAAACAAAGCAGTTTAAGAAAATGGAAATGATCTGAAAAGATTGTCTTGATAGTAGTTTTAGGACTTTTACAATATGACGCGGTGAAATGTATGTTTAAAATGCTTAGCTTATTAAAATTAGCAAAATATTTTTCTATAATGATACTATATTTGCTTAAAAATGCTTAAAATGATGCTCAAAAATAAATACTATATTTGCCTATAATTTAATTATAATCACAAATGCAGTCACTTGAAGTGATTTTATAGCAATATTAAAACATTTTGTTATAAAATCAGTTCAAGTAACTGCTCTCTATAATAAACATTTTCAAATTTCAATAACGAAATAAAAAAAAATTGTAAAAGTTTTCAGATTCAGTTCAAAATTGTAAAACTGTAAAAGTTCCATAACGAAATAAAAAAATTGTAGAAGTTTTCATGATTTTACGTGATGGTTATGAGCCCTAAGAAAGGCTAATCGATATCAAATTATGTTGTGCTTATAATCCTAAAGAAATTTGTCCCTAATTCTTATAAGAATGTTATCAAAGATACCAAAAGACTTAATGGCAAGAACTTTCAGAGAGAAATAATACTTGATATGTTATCTTTATATGCATGAGTAAATTCTAAAATAGTAAAATAAATAATTAAAAAGTGTCATTCTGGAAAATAAATTAATAAAGAGCAAGAAATGCTTTCAAATCAAAGCTTCTAAGCAGGTGGTTTGTAGAGATAAGCATAAATTCAATTCACATTTGGAACTAATGGCTAACATTGTTGTCCAAAAGGTCCCAGAATCTATTTTCAACGATTTTAAAATTCAACAATGAAAGACGAATTAAAGGATCAATAGTTTGTGAAGTCTTCAACCATCATTTCATTATCCTCCTTTTTAAGGTTGTAGAATTACAGATCAAAATGCTTACGAAAACAGTTTTGGTTATCACATGATGTTTACTGCTTGTAAAAAGTTTGTTGTTGTTGTTTACTAATAACACTTGGACAAGCCAAGCTCGTTATGTTATTCGAATTAAGTCTATTTGGAGCGTCTTTCATTTTAATCGGAGCACCATGAAGGTGAAAGTACGACTTTGCTCTACACACATGCCATAGGGATCCGTTTATAGGGTAGGCAACCATTTACACCTCATTCATACAAGGAAAGGACAAAGACAGGATAGATATAGAGAAAATGCATCCAAGCCCGAACCGGGATTCGAACCCAGGACTTCCTTATCCGTAGTCAGGCACGCTGACCACTAGACAAGTTGGTCGGCTTGTAGAAAGTTATTTAATGGATTGATATTTCTGTAGAGTAAAAATCCAAAATTATAAAAACAGTTTTGATTTGAGAAAATTAAAATTATGAAATGGCTGAGATAGTCACCTGGTCTTAATCTAATAAACATTTTTGGAACACATCGGAAAAAAAAATGGAACATGGAAACAAACTCCGAAGACTTAATTCCGTTGAAAGCTTCATAGTAATGAATGAAAATCCGTATATTGCGTTAAGAAAGAGTCTTATTGATTTCAGACTGAGATGACGTGTTGTTGTTTTTGAAGCAAAAGAAAAGGCAATTAAGTGTTTATTATTTCATACTTCAATTGAATAAATGAAATAAATCATCGTACAGAAATTAAGATGATTGATTTCAACGAAAGTTAAGAATAACAAGAAATTATTTGTATAAAATATTAAAATACAAAAATTTGTTATTCAAAAAGTTCTATTAGTTAATGTATGCGTATATAATATATCACATATCTGTAAAAATATTTATCAAATATAATAAAAGAGCTATATTTAGTCAATTTATTTAAAATTTAGTTTAAATTAATTAGATTAGTCAAACATTTATAAATTTGCTAAATCTAATTAGATTAACTATTTATTTACATTGCAAATATTTTCCTGACAAAATTAATTATACTTTTTTATAATAATAATCAGCAAATTTGCAAGTTGCTTATCAATATCCCATTTTATTTTCTTTACATTAAATAATAATATGATAGCAATACATTTCCAAGTATTATCATTTGAAATAATTTAAATTAATCTGATAAAAAATTTAAATTATATTTCGCATTATATTCAATGATTTATTTATTTAATTTAATGAAAATAAATGATTAATTGAAATTAAAAATATTACATGTCATAAAAATTATTATATTTGCCATTTATAATTTTATTTAAGTTGTTATAAAAATTTTAAAAGTTTAGTTGTATTTAAATTAAGATGTAAAGTTTTTATCACATATAATTAAAATCTTAAAATGGTGAGGAAATAATTTTTCATCTAAAAAAATTTCTTTCTAAGAAAATCCCTATATCTGAGTTAAGGTTTTTTCATAATGACAATACTTTTTTAAAACTCTTGCAGAAATTCTAATGGTAATTGAATAAAGCTATGAGATCACACATACTAGGTTCTTGTAAAGTTGCATAATCATTGCCACAAACGATTTATATCTAAAAACGCATGTTTCTTTAATCATGGAAGGGAAAATAAAATTATTTGTCATAATTGAAAATTGTGTAAAATTGAAAAAAAAATCATGAACCACATTAAATTTAAGTATTTTCAATACAAACTTATTTAAGATAATATAAATAATGCGATTTTTTATAACAACTTATGTGCTTCATTTATCACAATGAGATTGTGAGGTGGCGGTGTGTAAATACCTTTAAAATATTCTTCAGAGCTCTAAAATTGAGCACAGCAACATTTATTTTTTTATGTTATTGAAACAATAATTATTATTAAGTTATTACTGTTCCATTGAAATAAATTTATATATTAATTTAAAGAAATTCTAGTCAACTTTGTTTGAATTTATTAAATTAAATTTTAAGATTTTTGACACGAAATTGGTAAATTGAAAATTTTAATTAGAAAACTGAAAGCACATTTTTTTAGTTAACAATTTATTGTAATTATTTTTCCATTTACTAAATAGTTTGACAATTATTCTAAATAGTTTGGTATTTCGTTTTCTTTTTCAAAATACAAAATACTAATGTAATAAATACCATATTGTATATATATTTTAAACTAAATATCTACATAGTTTGTTTAATGTCTCATCTACTTTTGCTACAACACATTTTAATTAATTTGAATTACTTAAAATTATTAAAGGTCTTACAATATTATACTTCTTTGTGAGTCGTTATTGAAGTATTGTTTTAAAAATATTGAGATCAAAGTTCTATGCTTGTTTTTTCCTGATCTTTAAGAAAAATATAAATATCAAAAGAAAAAGTAAAAATGTATTTATTATTTGCTCAAGTCTACTTTTCCATACTTATAATTTGGCTCTTTTCAGAGTTTTGGACATAAAAATGATGAAATCGCTTAAAAATTGACTTAGAGATTTTATTAATATTAACTTTTAAATTATGTCATATTTTTCAAGAAAAATATAAAGAAGAACACAGGATTTCTAAAATAAGAATTTTAAAAGACATTTTTAAAATGTCAAAGAAAAAGCATAAGTTTATTATTATACTTTATACATATCACTTTTTAAATCAACTCTTATAACGAATAAATATTAAAACACACCAAAATTGAACAATTTAATTTGAACGTTTTGTTATGTTATTAAGCATTAAAGATACTACAAACTATTCTTGATAACAGAACAAAACTGAGTTATTGTTTAAAAATAAATCATTTTTTAATCACTAGTGATCAAAAAATGTGTGAAAACAACACATCTCTAGGAAACATAAAGTAATTTTTGCTATTCCCTCTATGTATTCAACATTGTAATAATAAAATAAAGATTTTAGCAAGAAAGCTTGGAAAAATATTTCAATTGATATATATTTTGATTAATCTTAAGGAAAGATCTTCCAAACTTTGAATAATATCCTATGCAACATTTACTATTTCGTTGAATTTTATTCCCAGATGATTTCTTTCACATCTGTCTACTTGGTAAAAATCTTTCGGTTAATAGTACCCTTTTGTTTTCCAACATAGTTGTTTTGAGGAAATCAATAAAGATAGGAACATATAGCCATCAAGGGATTTCATCTATATTTTATCGAGAGTAACCAGCCATATGGTTTAGCAGATATAAAGAAAATAAGAACACATATCCAACAATGTATCATGTGCTTTAAGGAAGATAACATAATTTTCTGAAAAAAATTATTAAAAACTGCTAAAGCAAATTTAATATTAATCAGTAGATAAGAAATATAAGTGTTCCAATATTATTCTATTCTGCCAATATTATTTTATGAATTACTTTATAACTGAAAACAATTTTTACATCGATTTTATAATGACAAATATTTCAAGAGCTGTATTTATTATAATTATATAAGCTAAACAATTGATTATTATTTTTATAATTTCTAAAATATAATGCGTTAAAAAGAAATCATATTTAACTAAAATGCATATATTTCCAAATGAAAGAGGTAGTGGTTAACACATATTAATAAGGTGGAAGAGAAAAAAAGGAAACAATATTATGAGATATAAAAGCTATTACTATTTGGAGTCTAGAATTTTGATTAATTGCTAGATAAGAAGTATATACTTAAGAATCATATATGATTTTTGGGAAGTTGCATGAGACTTAAAGTAATTTTATTAGTTTCTCAGCAAGATTACCAATGTTAACAGTTGAAAGCTACAATGAAGAATACATAAATCAAAGATTACATACTGTGAAAATTTTGTCCAGGATCTTTCTAAGAGCAATATTCTTTTTTTCTGAATTGTAAAAATAAGTTTCGTGAATGATTGTATCTAAAAAAATTAATATTAGATTAACTCATCAATATAGTTTAATGCTCATCATAAACAAAGAATAGCATGCTTTAATTAAGAAACCAAGAAT
Organism: Latrodectus hesperus; assembly: GCA_037975125.1. Lineage (NCBI taxonomy): Eukaryota > Metazoa > Arthropoda > Arachnida > Araneae > Theridiidae > Latrodectus > Latrodectus hesperus. Next base: position 78,739,117 of record CM075857.1, on the reverse strand, counting down.
TTAAATAATATCTAATTTATATTTGAGTCTTTCAATATTACTAAATACTAGATTCTTACAATTTTTTAGGGTATTAGGATTTCAATAAACTAATCATGACTAAGAATTAACATTGATAAGGAAAGTATAGTGGAAATGCAAAGAAAAGAAAGAAAACAAATGTAAACCATAAAGGGTGAATAAAAATATCTATTTTTATTTAATGAACTATGACTGACATAAGAATACATATTGTAGAATGTGTCATAAAATAAAAATTAATAAGTTCACATGGTAGTTATTTATTAATTTTATTTATATCACCGAGAATACTTTTATTTTTATTAAAGGAAAACATAATTAATCCTTAAAATGTAAGAGAAATTCTGATATAAAATTCTATATTTTTCAAGTAGAATTTAAAATTCACAAGATTCATAAAATTTGAAATTTAAATATCAAAATTAATTTACCAAATATTTTCATTTATTTTTTAGAAAAAAATATTGTAAATATTTATTGGTACATATTCCCTTTTAAGCACTTTATATTTCGTTTATACATTTGTTTCTTATGAACAGTGAATGCTTTCCCTTTTAATATATTAAAAATGTTAAACATTGAGAAATATAAATCCTTAATATGCTAATATGCTTAAATATTTTCCAAATTATGTAAATTGAATACTTTATACATTCAAATGTTTTACAAAGTATGAAGTTGGAACACTTAAAAAAGCAAATATTTTCTTATTTTTATATTGAAAAAAACTAGATTGAACTATCATTGAGAAAATATTTAGAATAAAATTTTAAGAAATAGCATAAGCAAAATTTTTCAATACTACATTTAAGAAAATATTCGATTTTTATGATAGTTTTTAATCTGCGGCAAAAGAATAGACAAGAAATATAAATAAACATTATTTTTTTGTAATCATAAAGATATTGAAATCAAACAATCTGGCTTATGAGAAATTTATATCAGCATCAATAATTTCATTTAAACTTATCCCGTTTCGACAACAAATGAAGTAACTGGTGTTGTGTGTGTGTGCGTGTGATTTTATGTTTTACATATCTTTAATACTATCAAGGGAATGCAATATTTGTTGAAATTCCAATATTAATGTAGCACTATTTGTTATTTTTATTTGTAATTATAATGATGTATAACCACTTATGCTTTCATACGTTATTTTCTTTAGAAAAGCATAAAATGTATTCAATAATTCTGCCATCGCATTTAACATACTTTATCTTTTCAGATCACTCGGAAAATATTTATTCATCAGGCTCATTAAGCAAAATGATATTTCATAAGTACCATATAATTGAAGCAGAAAATGATATTTATTTACTTGATTACTCCGTTTGAAGCTGGAAAAAAATTACTGCTTGAAGAAACAAACGAAGATACATGATAGAGAGTAATAAATTTATTTTGGGCAAATAGAATATGGATAAATAAGCATGGTTCTAATGATATTTATATGTTTTCTTTGACAAATCAGAAAAATAACATATGTGTCATAATATTTTATGCGTTAAATAATTTAGAAAAAGGATTGAAATATCTTTCAACGAAGATATTCTTTATCCCTTGTATGAATTTAAATATATTTTATAACAATTAGAGTTAAATAAACTCAATATTAATAACAATGATAGTTAAATAAGTAATTTATTTAGGGAATATATATACATGAAGAAAAATTACTTGTCTTTCACTTGATAGCATAATATATTTTTAAAAAATCTAAATTATAAACAGTTTTTGAAAAACACTATAAATTATTACATATAAAGTAGTAAACATAAGATGATGAATTAGATATCATACCTAATACTTTTTTATTTCAGTGACATCAAAGATATAGCTTAAATAGCATAGTCAAATATCACATTATAAGTCTTCGTGGGCTGATTTCTTATAGATGGTTACATTTCGAAGAAAATGCCTATTTTTAGCTGAAAAAGATTTATTTTTCAATTTCAAGTTCTTTACTGGTAAACATTCAATTAATTTTCTAAATATTATTAATTAGAATTTAATAGCGTACACATTGTGTTAAAATACTTGTAACAAAAATCACATTTCAAATCACTATAATAAATCATAATAGTGTTTTCTTATTGATGATTATCAGCTGATGTTAAAGACATAAATAAGTAATTTTAACTTAATTTATAATAAGGTTTGAAAATTTTAAAATATTATATTTCACAGAAAAAAATATAAAAATATTTTATTCTAACATTTCAAAATGTATGAGAAAGTCGTCATAATTTGTATTTTTATGTATATCCTAAAAAGACTATTTTATAAAAAAAAATTCATGTTTATTTTATAGAAATAAACTGTTATGTACATATTTGAAATAAAAGTAAATGTCTTGTAACTTACGATATCGAAACTTATAGCCTATTAAGAGTACCTAAGTTTTGTTTTTATTCATTATATTTCATTCCGTTTTCTTATCTTTTATTTCTAATAATAAAATACCAAACATAATAAAATACCAAACAAAAATTTACAATTTTATATTTTTATATTCAATGTCAATTTTTAAATATTATAAATTAAACGTATAATGCAATGGTCAGAGTTTTCTTTTAATAAAATTTCTACACTATTTTTATTTAAAATAATTCAATTACTAAATGAAATATTGCTTGAAAAATATTAATTTTATTGAGATATTTATATATATAATATTTACTCTATAAAATGTTATTTTATACATTTCCTTACATTTCGAATATTTACATACGAGCAATTTAGAAAAACATGACTAGTTAAGAAATTTTGAATTCTAAATCTATAGAAACAATAAATAGAAAATATGAATTATGGTCTTGTTGTAGTAAAGTTGTAAAAGCCACTAAGTGTATTGGAAATCAGGTGTACTGAAACTCTTACGCTTGTGTCGTAAAAATCCTTGTCACTAGATAAGAAATATTTTGTAGATTCTAAAAGTAAAGAAATAAAACATTAAAGGGAGGAAATCCTGGTCGTTAAAGAGTACATAAAAATTGTTATTGAGGAAACAATTTCATAAGAATACATGTTGAACATGTTTGGTGTGACAGAAAATCGAAATTCCACTAGAAAAATAGATCTGCTGGTTCTATTCTTATCTATAAACACAAATATTTCATCAAAAGATGCATGTTAATATTTTAAAAACGTTTTTCATTGGAATATTGAGCAAAACGGGTCATTTGTGCAGTGGGGAAATTTTAAGTAAATGTTTTTTCTGAGATTTTACTACATTTTATTAATATATCGGAATTTTAAAAATAAATTTGCAAAACATAAAATTTTTTTACACTTTATTTTGTGTTATATTAACAATATTGAAAAACATCAATTATTCATCGAAATTTTAAAAATTAAATTAATCTATACTTTAACAATTATAAAAATTGCACCGTTTTAACAATGTTTAACATTAATTTAATGAAAGAAAAAAATAATTTATTTTACTCTTATGTTTTACCCTGAATCTTTTTTCCTGAAATCCTCAGAGATAAATAATAACTAAATTAAAATTTTATTTTGAGTAACAAATCATCTTATAATATGATAGGATTTAAATACAATGCCTCATGTTATTTTCGAAATAAAAATTTAATTTAAACCATTATATGTGTAATAGTAAACACGTTTTGCAATATTCATTCATTAAAAAACAGAAGAAAATATTTTAAAATTAAATTTTTTCAACACAGTTTTCCATAAAATTTTGATTAATCTAAATCTATTTTAGGGAGTCATAATATATGATGGACACGTCTTTAAGGACTTGGAATTATTGCCAAAGTCATAAAGTGACAAACGAAAGAGCGTTCATGTTTTTTAAACATCTTTAACAGATTGTCGTGTCTCACTGTTACTAATAGCAATGAGAACCCAACTTTATCCTCTCATTTTCCAGAAGACTTATTAAAACATTATTTTAAATCATTGTGTAATACGTCCAATCATTCATTAGCAATTGAATAACTCATGTATTTTTGTGGTTTCGTGACTTCATTTGCTACTACTCCTTCCATATTTATCATATGTGAAAATCTAATCGTCCGATACTTATTTTAGTACTATCTACTTCGGTAATGAATGTAGAGTAATGCAATTCAGATCAGCTTTAAAATTTACCACCACTCTCTACACGTTTAAGTAATGAAAATGAGCATATTCTTAGTATTCGAAATTATACTTTAAAATTAGAGATTATATCTTTCAGATAGGGACATGCTACTAATAAATAAAAAATAAAATATAATCAAATGAATTCAGTACAATAATGTATAGTTTATTATATATAAGGAAACTAACAAGCGCTTTCTATTGCTAAATACTAATAATTGCTATAAACACTTGATATTGCTTAGTATACCATACATTATATTTTATCTTTACAAATTCCTGCAATTCATAATTAACTGGAAACTGATGCTGATGGTTAATAAGATCAACAGTTTTTTCAAAATTTTGCTTCAAACTTCAAAACAGAAAACTTTTTCTTATATTTTAACAGATTATTCCCGTTTTCTTCAGGAGAAATGAGTTACTTTATTAACTATTAACTGGTGAAAAAGTTTTTTTATTATTTTTTAATTAATCTCAGATTTTTCTTGTTCGAATGACATTTGTTTACATTGAAATATATTCTTGTGTAGCTCTCCGTTTTTCTCCTGATATGATACCTCGGTTTATTTTTTCTTATTTTTCCCATAGCTTAAGTAAATTTTTTTATAAAGTATTGACTAATACAATTAAGAATATTACATTCAAAAGTCGTATGAAAAGAATTAAATTATTCCAAATATTTATTAACAAATTGATATGAATGTAATTTTATGTACATAATATTCATTTAAATGAGAAATATATTTAATTTAATGAGGCTTGAGCTGAAATTGATTTGTTAAGTAGGACTGCTTTATAGAAGACTACATTAAGTTTAAAATAAATGAAGTATTATACTCTGTTATGCATCAAGTGTAGTATCCTGTGTGACGAAATTAGAATAAGTTAAATACTACAGCTGTTGAGTTGTCTTTTTAGGTATTTTCTGAATTAATACATTTTGGGGTTATATGATTTATTTCTTTGCTTAAAATTTCGTAGAATATTTTTTATAAAAATGTACAGTAGAGCTGGGAACAAAAATAAATTGTTTACTTAACTGAAATCAGAAATGATAAAAAAGTTTATTCGGAACATAATAAATGTAGTTTATGCAAAGTAATAAAAAGTAACATATTACGATTTTCATAAATTATTGTTTTATTAAATAACGTCTAATATCAAGAACGTATTAATTAATTATAAAAAGAGCTGTGCATATCACATTTTATTAAAAGACTGAACTTACTGCAATACTATCAATAAGCTATAGTGCTTAAAAAATTAATCGGAGAATTTGATATTCATTATATTCTTGTCATATATCATTACTCACTTAAATTCATATATTCAGAGAGTAATATAGTCATTTTTACCTCAGATGCATTTAGATAGCATTATACAAAAGCCAGGTAACCTGGATGGTTAGGGTATTCGATTTGATTACGATTTGACCAAAGATTTATTGCTATGTCTAATGGTGGCTGGAGCGTTAAATAGATAGTTGTCATAATATCATCCATGTAAAAGGATACTTCTGTGGATTTCAGGTTAAGTCTGAAGATTATTTGTTTGGTATTTGTTTTTCTTAAAATTTGGAATATCCAACAATTTTTGAGGGTACGATAGTACACTCTTTGAATTCCTCAATATATAAATTGTCATCACTTTTGTTAATTGTTGTGATGAAAGATGGAGTTCGTAGTAGCAACTGGGCATTAGAAATTTTTTTTCCAAATTCAGAAATACCACGCATATTTTTCTATATTTTATTAATATAAGTAAAATATATACACTGCCCAGTATTAAAATACAACACGAAGAATGAGTAACTAGAAAATTATGCTAATATCGAGATAGACGTAGCTTATCATGTTATGAAAATGATGTAAAAAAGTGCAGATCTCCAGCACATGTAGAATAGGGTACAAGATGAAGAACCTACAGAGTGAGCAATATTCATTACGTTATTTCTGCTTGGCAAATAATCAATGAAAATGCGTTCTTGTCGCAAAGGGCTCCTGTAATTGCATAGAATGTAGGCCATCGTCGGCGGAGTCAGTTCCCGCAAACAGACTAGTTTACGCGGGGCATCATGATAGTACTGAGAAGAGCAAGTTGGTCCTTACGGAAAATCGCAGCTGATGGAAACCTAGAAAAGTACACAGTGCATTGGCTATGTATATGATAATTGGGATAAGAAGCTGTAAGCGTTTGCTGGGTGCCGGTGCAGTCAAAATGACATCAGCATGCGTTTATTGGAAGTAGATGGTGAATACGCAAAGCACGTCGATTAAAGTTCTGTAGTACGTGCAAGATACCCTGAATGCTTCCATATCGAGCAGAACCATTTACCGTTGATAATGTGTTAGTGGCTTCCGTTAAAAAGACTGCTATTGACTCCACAGCCTAGACACTAACGCTTCAAATGGTGCCGTTTAAAGCAATGTGGACGATGGATTGTTACAGAATCGTCTTCTCAGATGAATCTCGCTTCTGTTTTTACAGTGATTGTCACTGCGTATGAGTGTGGTATTGACGTGGACACACTTCCAATTCTGAAACAATTGTGAAACCATCGTGCGACAACTTGATATCACTGTTTAGGGGCCACTATTACTTAAGGGGTTTGTTGCCATTGCTTCAGGGGTGTCCAACATGCTTCTCTGTACCTAGCCCTGAGTTGGGCTCTACCAGTTTAATAGAAGCAGTCAACTGGAGTTTTCGTGATTTCGAAGTAGGGGCCAAGCAGAAGACCCCATAAATTGACCCGCCAACCCCATTACTAAGACAGGTAACATTTTAATTGGAGAACACTGCTACCACGCCCAGTTTTAAAGTGCTCCAGTAGAATTTAGTGAACAGAATGGATCTTTGCATAAGCCAAGATTCGAACTCCATATCTTCTGATAATAAGATCGACATCCTAACTAACCAGGCCACCGAAACCTCTTGGGTCTGGGGATATTCAATGCCCTTTATCAACAGGATAATACCTGACCGCACATTGCTAACAGCAGCCAACATACCTTGCAAGGTATACAGCTATTTTATGCCCATCATGTTAGTCAGACCTTTCATCAATGGACCACATTTGGGATGTGTTTGGAAGCCATTTGCACATTCTTATACTGCCTTCTTCAGAAGACGCATTTTGTTGAGAAGAAATAGTTGACTAGAAATGGGGATCCAATCCTCAAGATGTCATCCTTACTATCAATGTATCTATGATTAGACTTGTTGATTCGTGTATCGCCGTCTACTGTGGCCCTAAAACCTACTGATGAGACCCTTTTTTCGCTGTGTATTACGCATATCATTTTGAAATAAAAAATCATTGTTTTTTCGGTACTTTTTCTCTATTTGCCGAGTCTCGTCACTTTCAGGCAAACCCTTCTTGTTGTATTTCATTTTTAGACAATGTAAGTTAATTGATGCATACTTTTAAGAATTTTATTGTTCTATTAATGTAAAATAGTATTTATTATTCACTAATGTCAACTCCAATATTATTTGAAATATCAGTAAAAAACTATAGATCTATAGGTAGAACATTTTTTAAATGTAATTAGTATATTAATTTTCGTGACACAAGTTAACAAATCTTCATGAAAAAGCGAAAGAAAAAATAAGAAAACAGATAAATAAAAACAGAAAAAATAAGAAACAGAAAGATAAGAGCTAATAAAAAACCCAATTTTCATTAAATAAAGATGGTTAAATCTGTTAACAACAGACATTTTTATTGTTAATTCGTTGAGGATACTAGCAAAAGGTAAATGAAATGTCATCAAAGAAAAATTAAGTATAAAATGACTTAAATAGCCAAAAATATATTATTCCCAATTCAAAGAGAATATTACAAAAACCACCTTTTAATTTTAACAAATATTTTATAATTAATTTGAAGTAATTAGAAATCAAGTGTAACCGGTATTCTTTATATTTATAAAATAATAATAAACATTATTACATTTCTCATATAAATTTATCATTCGTCATGTATGATAAAAATATATTTCATTATCTTTTTTCTTATTTTTGAAAATGTATTTGAAATAACAAAAACTGTGCTTGCCTATATAACATCATACAATTATATTGATTTTTGGTTCCCAATAATTAAAATTAATAGTAAGTTAAATTTTTTAGTATTTAAAAGTATAATAACTATTTACAACAAAATATGTGTACACGTTATATTAAAAGAAAATAAATCTACTTATAACTTTTCTACTAAAATCTGAAACTAATTTTTTAAAATAAATTTATTTTTTTTAAATAATTTAAACTTTGCAACACATAAAGCTATTAGCAGTATCTCTTTTAAAATATTATTAGACATTGATTTCTTAAATTATTTTGATGCATTTTGACTACTCAAACACTACACTGTCTTATTTCCGAAATTGAAATTGCTCAATTTAGTTTATAATATATGTGATAAAGTTAAAGTTAAATTGCCACAAATTAAATAATAAATTTCATTCATAAAATTAAAATTAAAAAATACATTATTAAAATAAAATTATGCATTAAAACAAATGGAAATTGTGATTTTTTTATTTTTGAAAAAATTTAAATAAAGAATCAAAATTATTTGAATAATTTTATTACTGTTAGAGGAATGTATTGAAAAAAATGCCTAAACTTTTATGAGAATTTAATTTTACAAATGAAATTATTTTGTTTCCTGATAGTGTTCAAATTAGGTTTGTATAAAAAAACATAACAATATAATTTATAATTTAATTTTTTTTATAATTTAAAATGCATTTAACAGAATAATTTTTCATATATGTATTTAGAATTAATATATATATATATATATATATATATATATATATATATATATATATATATATATATATATATATATATATATATATATATATATATATATTTATATATTTATATATATATATATATATATACATATATATATATATATATATATATATATATATATATATATATATATATATATATATATATATATATATATATATATATATATATACACTACTGACCATTAAAATTGCTACACCAAGAAGGAATGCAAATAACAGAACGATATTTATTGGACACATATATTATAGTGGAATAGAACTAGTGATTAGATTTACAGGAAATTAGGATGTATAGATCTTGAGAAATCAGTAGCCAGAGCAGCCACCTCTAGCTGCAATAACAGCATTTATCCGCCTAGGCATGGAGTCAAACAGGGATTGTATGGCATGTACGGGGATCTCAGTCCATGCAGCTTCAACACTATGCCACAGTTCATCGACAGTAGTGGATGGTGAGTGATGGCGTGCCAATCACTCGGCAACCATGGATCACACGTTCTCAATTGGTGGCAGATCAAGAGAACGTGCTGGCCAGGGTAACAGTCGAACCTGTTCTGTATCAAGGAAGTTCAGAACAATACGGGCATCATGCGGTCGTGCATTATCCTGTTAAAACAAAGCATTAGGGAGGCCTCGAAGATAGGGCAGAGACACGGGCCTTAAAACATCGGAAATGTAACGGTTGCTGTTCAAAGTGCCGGTAATGTGAACAAGAGGTGATCGAGACGTGTATCCAATGGCACCCCATACCATCACTCCAGCAGATGGGCCAGTATGGCGATGTCCAATGCAAGCTGGCAATGCGCGTTCTCCACGATGCCTCCAAACACGGATGTGGCCATCATGGTCCTGTATACAGAACCGAGATTCATCTGTAAAGATGACGTGATGCCATTCCAGCGTCCAGGTTCGTCGCTGATCACACCATTGAAGGTGATCCTGTCTGTGACACAGCGTCAATGGTAGCCGAAGCCATGGTCGCCGTGCAGACAATCCATGCTGCTGCAAAGGTCGTCGAACGGTTCGAGCAGAAACTTGTTGCCTTGCAAATGAATCCATTTCTCGACTCAGATTTCGTGACGTGGCTGTACGATCCCTTGTGACCATGCGGATAAGATGTTTGTCTTTCTGCTGTTAGGGATGCGGGGTCGCTGAGATCCTACATGACGTTCCGTATGATTGTCCTGAACCCACTGAACCCATCGATTACATATATATATATATATATATATATATATATATATATATATATATATATATATATATATATATATATATATATATATATATATATATTTGTGTGTGTCTTAAAATATATAATTATATTTTTATAGTTTAATATTAAATTATGCTACGTGAAGTGAACTTAGAATAATAATATGTTTCAGTATTTACTATTTTTATTAATATATACTTTGTCTTTGGTAAACTATAATCATATCTTGCGTTATTTAAATAATTTTTTTAAATTATTCTAAAAGATTTTTATTTATATTATCTTTCTACAGTAAATAATAGTTAATTGATGGCACAGCTTTATTCTCATATTAATCGTTAAATATTATTTACCAAGATAGTTTTATTTATGTTTTTTCCCACCGATGTCGTAAATTTAAGCATCACAAGAAAAAAATTCTATAATAGAAGATTTAAGGATATAAACACACACAGACAACGGAAACACTGATCATAAAATACTGCATAAAATAGCTCTTTAAGGGAAACACTTTAATAATAGTATATAGTTAGCACTTGTTGGCGTAAGCTATATAAATCTAGTATATTTTGCTAGTTTTTATAGTTATCTCATAAAGAATTTATTATAAATGTGATAAAAATCACTTTTAAATATAATTTGTAATTTAAAAGAAAACTAATGAAATTTTATGTTGATAATGCTGTAAATGTATTCTAGTATGTATTTCGCTCCAGACTAACGTAATATAAGATTAAGTTTTATTGAGAAATTATATTTTTTGAATAAATAGTAAATAAATAAATGATAATATTTCAGATAACTTAAGAGAATTGCATTGCGTTTAATAAACTTTCACTTTTTTAAAACATGTCTGAATATATTGATCATAACTATAACTTAAAACTCCTTAATCATTTCTTTTGATAAAAAATAAAATTATGTATTACATATTTGAAGAATTTTTTCACATTTGTTAAATTAAACTTACATGTATGTTATTTTGCCATTTAAACTTTTATTTTTTTAATACATCTTCTGAATCGAGAATAATATATCGATTAAATATGAATACTTATTCATTTTTTGAACAAATTTTAAGCAGAATTCAAATTTTAATAAACTTTTGACAAAACACTAGAATTTTGAAAGTATTATAATCAAACCTAAATGTTGACAAACATAGAATATCAAATTGTAATATTAATAACAAAGATATATTAAGAATAACTACATATGCATAAATACTGCTATTAAACGTTTTTACAAATTTTATTAATGTTAATCATCTAACATTTCTTAAAATACAATTGAAACTGGAACATAATTGTCGTGGCATGACTCATTTTCTACTTAGAAAATTGATTTTGTCAATTATTTCAAAGGTATTCCCTAATATTTTTAGTATTTAGCAAAGGTTTTTATTTATAAAATATAACAAATTAGACAATGGGAGAAAGCTGATAATTTTTTCTAGAAGCATTATTTTTAACTGAACAAACCATGAACTAATTCACAAAATTTTCACTTAAATAAAAAAGTTGTAATATTTTTTCAGCATTATTCTTAAGCCATTTCGCTTTAATCTAAGGTCGCATTGGGCAGAATGTTTGATCTTGAAAAAGATGTTTGATTGTGTAATCTATTTATTGGATTTTTAGTGCTGATGTAGAAGCTTTTACATATAATTGAAAGTCATTTACGATTACTTTATTTTATTTTCCTTGTCTACATAGTGCTTACTTGATAATTTCATTAAGAATGAAAAAAATGAATGCATAGTCAGACGGGATGTAAAAATGTCAACAAATATAAACACTCTGCTTTTTAAATTGCATTAACTTTACTTTCTGAAAAGTATTCATCATGTAAAATGTCAATACAATAATACGCATTAAATTATGATATTATTAATGGTTCCCATTGTCTATAAATTTTAAGCTACTCATATTTTTAAAAATTAAGAATATATTAAAATTGATAATTGGTTAAATTTTATTACAAAATTCAAAATGTATTTATTTGCTTATGAAATCTATTAAAGTTATATTTCTAATGTAACAGTTTTCATTTATAGCATTAACTATTTTATGAGACTTTTGTTTTAAACTTTTATTTTCAAATAATATGTATTTATTTATGAAATGTACAGAATCACGCGTTAATGTACGCGTATTTTTATTAATATAATTAACTATTATAATTAAAATGTGTCGATAAAACGTATAATACATTTTTTCTAGGTGTTAAAATGTAATTTATTTTAATTAAATATTTGTTCTAATGATTGTTTAAATATTCCAATATTTGTATATTTATTTAAATATACATCTTTGTGCATCGCCGTTAGAAAGCAATGATTTACAAAATTGACATAGGAATTTGGTATTTATTGCTGTGTTTATTTTTGAACTATGGAAAAAGTAAATAAATATTAATCTTCTAAGTAAATGTGTTAATTACAGAACAATTTTGAATTCTCAACTTATATGAATAATACAAAATAAATTAGAACGTATCTTACGTTAACGTTTGCATCTTTCTTTTCTCGTGTGAATGTAAAGGAATAATGTATTCAACTGTTCCTAATAAAAATAAAAAATATATAAGATACGTTTGCATTCCTTAAAAAACTAAAAATATGCAATTACACGCAATTTAGAAATCGTAATTTAAGAGATTTTTTGCAGCGCTTCTAAGTTAGTAAGAAACCTTAGAAAATTTTATATACCAATCACAAAAACCAATAGTTAAGTACATAAATTTGAATATAATCTACTATATCGGTCTATAGTGCACAATATATATGTCAAGGAAATAAGCATTTATAAGACTGGAATAATCTGTGAGATAGTAATACTTTTTTGACGAGTTAAAGTGGCACCATGCTCATAAAATTTGGATAAATGAATCAATTTCATATAATATATTATGAAAAGCTGTATTTTTATTTACCACTTTATTCAATACATTACTATATATGAATTTATCTGTGGATTTTCTCTCATATTTTAAGATTTGTATTAATGTTTGGTATCAAAAATTGAAGCATGAATTTCCTTTTCTTCCCTAATGAAATTATGTAGCATTGATTATTAATTTAAAAAAATTATACTAATAATTTACAATTCCTTAATATAAATACAGAATTGCAATGAAGAAGTATTTTGAAGCTCTTTCAAATCATAAAACAAATTTCAGTTAATAACAGTTTTTATGTTAAGTTTGTATTTTCCGACTGTATTTTTATAATTCACCACTACATTTGTAAAAAAATGGTGAGCCATTTTAACATTTACTTTCTTACCTTTAGAATCAGTTAATGAAGTACGCAATCCAATTTCCGTTCGATAGGATGTTCCACCCATTTGCATCTACTTAATTGAAATTTTAATTTTATTTACTTACTAACCCAATTAAGTGTGGAAAATACATTTTCGATTAACTATAATGAAATGTTCCTAATTAGAGTAATAGAATTTTTATATGGGACTTAATATGAAACATTACTTAACTTAGTTAAGTGAAATATTATTTAATGAAATTCTCAGATTCAGTTATAAGCGTAATCTTTGTAATTGTAGGAATTATCAAAAAATAAATGGTACAAAAATATGTAACGTCTTATTTTACAAAAAACATTTTTTATGTAATTGAAAAAAATATTTTGCAACTATGCAGGATAATTTTTCAGTCAGACCTCTGTTTTATTTGAAAAAATAAGCTTCTGCTTTGTTGAAGTATTTTTTTTTTACTTTACGAAAGTTTCTCTAACTGATATTTTCTTTCATTGGAGATGTAAAATTTTATATTACTACATAAACAAACTATCAGTATTAAGCATAATTTGTCAGATAATATTAATATTTCATTTGAAATATTCAAGGAATTGTTCACATTAGAAGTAAATAAGTAAATTATATTAATGTATTGAATTTATGAAGAAAAAATGAAATTATATCAAATTGAAAATATTTGGATACATATTACATTTGTACATTTTAAGTATATTCAATTTAAAGTTACGTAATTATTTTCATTTATCAAATGTAATTTAATAAAACATACAGCTTTACAAGTTAATTATTTTAATGAAGTTGGATTATTTGCAGAATTCCAGATTTATGCCATATCGACTTAGCAATTGTTTTCTTGATCATTCCTCAGGAAACATACATAAACACAAAAAGCAAGACATCTTTAATGTACAAAAATTATAACATGAAAGAGAAAAGTAGTTACTCAAGCATTTTTCCTTTATCTTCAATTTCATTTAAAAATAATAGAATAAAGGAATTTCTATAATAAATCACATAAAAAAGGATTTATACAAAATTTATGTTAACATAAAATGTTTTTTTTCTAAATGAGCAAATACAAGGGTATATGATAAAATTTTAACTATGCTTCATAATTCACATCAATTTCATGGATGAGATCTCTGTCTCAGATCGGATAATTAACCCCGACGGACATCGAAAAGAGTCCAAAAACATCAAGGAGAGAGCTGTGTTCTGCACACTCATGGTCATCTTTAGTTGCCATCATGGACACAACACCAATCAAACAACTATATTGCATTGAAAAAATATTTCTAACTTAGTAGTATATATAAAAATTGCTTAAATGAACAATTCTATGCAACTAAGTTATAACTATAAGTTTTAACTATATATTGTTTTATTTTTTTTAAAAAAACTCTTCATATCAAAGACTAAATAATGTCATTTTAAATTTTTGTAAACAAATCAACTTTTTTCAGAGCCTTGAGTATCTCATTTAGTTCTCTGAAAGACAAATGATTTTCTAACAACAGTCTGTGCTTATTCGGGAAACTATTGTTTGGAAGTCCCACTATTGCACATAAAGAGCTCTCTTAATTGTTTCGCTTACATTGTGTTCAAAAGGAGTTTTGGAGTGTAAGGGAGTGAGATATAATTAGAGGGTTTAAACGGATCATTTATTTCCTGCAACAACATCAATTGATCAGTTGCAGCTGTTGCATTAACACATTTAATGCAGCTGCTTTCCATTTCATAAGCTATTTATTTTCCAGGTTATTATTTTTATTTTCATAACCACTCTATTTAAATTTTAAGGTTTTAACTTTCAGACCTTGCTTTCAACTTGAAAATCAGCATTTTTAAAATACTTTATTTTTTATTAAAACATTTAATTAATTTTTAATTAGATTTTTCAAAATATTGGTTGATTTTCACAGTTTTAAAATTTGAATATAAACTATGGAATAATTCGTGAAATGCTTTTCAATTATTTTCCTGCTAAATATTTAAATAAATAAGCATTTCCTTACACTCACATATTCCTTAAGTAATAAAATTGATATTATATGTTTAATAATTTTAACTCAACACAAAACAACACAATTTTTATATTTTATTTTTATAATATAAAATAAAATGAACTGAAATGATTGGTTTTAAAAGGGTTTTTTGAAATTAAATGTTTAATTTTTATAAATGATTTTGAGTTTGATTCGTTTGTAAATTTATACTAATTTTTTATTTCTTTAATATTAATCTATTTTGTAAGCAACCTTATATCGTGTAACGTTATAAATAACATCAAACAAAATGAAACATCATCATTTTTTAAATTTATATTACAATTTTACTTTACAATTCCATCCTAAAATAATTACATTAAAAATATTGTAGTTATTTAAAATATTTCTTTTAAAACATAGAGACGTTGGAAAGATCATAGATTGCATTAATACATTTTTTATCAAAAAATAAATATATAGGCAAAGTACCTTATAGAATTATTTTATTTATTGCTTTTAGTATTTTTCCATTTTTAGTGAAAAAATTCTCCTTATTTTAATGTCATCAAAAAAAAAAATAGCTATATAATAATTTATCGAAATTTAATTAAAAAGCAATTCGACATTAAGAAAATTTAAAAAATAGTTGTTGATTTTTAACAGACGCGTATGAATGTCAGTCAATTAACAAAAATGGCTTTGATTCTCAATATTCTATCCAAATTGTGCCTTTAACTCCAAGACACTTAAGAATTAAATTTTGGATTAAACTTGATGATATGTTTTAAGTTTATTCATTTAAATACATTAAATTTTTCTGAATTTTTAATACAAAATTATAAGAAAATGAAGCTTATAGAAAAATAAATGCGTAAATTAAAATAAAATATAATTCAAAGTATTAGTTACACATAAAAATTAAAATGTAAGTAAAATCAATATCATAAAATAATTGATAACGTAACTTCAATTTGCGTTGTGTGTGTGTGATTCATTTTAGCTAATACTTCACTTCAACTGACGATAATTACAAAAATAAATGATTATTGTTTTGAAATACTTTTAAGCTGTGTGTTTCGGAGAAATGGATTTTTTAATGTCTGTTAACTATACATAAGATTATTCCATGGAGCATGTGAATACTTCACTAAGTAAAGTACTTTTTAACAGCATACACTGCCCGATATTGAATTTGCAATACCAAGAAAGATTGGCAGAACATAATAAAAATTTCAAGGTAGGTGCATCTTACTGAGTTATTCAAATGTAGTGAAAAGCGCAGCTTTCCAGTAAACGTTGAAAAATATATTAGGCAGGAGCCAGCAGATTTTTCAATATTTTTGCTGTAACTGATGCTTGAAAATAGTCATTAAACGTTTGTTCTTGTCGCAGTGAACACCTGTAATTGCAGAAAATGCCAGACCATCGTCGATGGAGTCAGTTCCATTAGACATACGAGTTTACGATAGTGATAAGATTGAAAATGGCAGGTCAGTGTTTACGGCAAATCGCAGCTGACAGATACCTGGACGTGCCAACACTGAACCAGCTGTGGTGAAGATTCATAAAATGTAACGTTTTCTTAACATAGAAACAGCCAGAGAAACGTCAGAACACGTGGATCAACACATATGACATAAGGTAGTGGCTGACTCACAAAGTACGTCGAACAAATTTTTCCATCATGGGCAAGACACTTTGGATGCTCTCATACAAAGCAGAACCGTCAATCGGTCGCTAGTACCCTGCGCTCATGACGTCCGGTAAGAAGACTGCCATTCACTACACATCATAGATCCCAATGTCTGGAATATTGCCGTATTAAAGCGATATGGATGACGGAGTACCACAGAATCCTCTTCTTAGATAAGTTACGATCTTATATTTTTTCAGTGAAAGTTACAGCGAATGAGTTGGGCATTGACTTGGAGACAGGTTCAATTCTGCAGCAATTTTGGAAAACCCCACCACGCAAAAACGTGGCATCATGATTTGGAGCACCATTACGAACGATTCTAGGTCAACTATAATTCGTATTCAAGGCATTATGACAGCACAAAGTTACCTGGATGATATACTGCTGTGGATGATTCTCTCTAACTTCAGAGGATTCCCAAAACCCTTTATCAGCCAAATAATGCCCAACCGTACATTCTTGACATCCGTCAGCTTGCCCTACAATGTGTACAACTGCTTCCCTAGCCATCGTGCTCACTAGATCTTTCCTCAATGAAGCACGTTTATGATATGATTTTGCGTCATTTGCAGATCCTGTTATTGCCTCTTTCAGAAGGCCCAATTTTCCAAATGGTTTACCGAGAATGTAGAGCCAATTCTCAAAACGCCACCTATATACTCACTAAGTTTGATCCGAGATGTGTTAATTCATGTATCACCGTATTCAATGGTCCTACAACCTACATACCCAATCTTGTTTCAAAATAATGAATATTATTTTGAAATACAGATCACTTATTGTTCATAGTTGTTTCTCTCTGTTTGCCAAGTTTTATCACTTACTGGCAATTCCTTCTTTGTGTTGTATATTCAGTGTTGGACAATGTATTTTCTAAAATGTAAATTAAATTAGGCAAACCGAAAACTGCAGATGTTCCTATTAGAAGGTTGCTTTGTATTACTTAAGAATAATTACATAAGAATTTCCTCAAGGAAGAGCTACAGAAGACGACTTAAAATGTCTTCTGCAATATTATTAAAGAGTATCTATACATAATCTTGTACTAATGCGAAATGCCTGGTACTAAAAAAAACTATTAACTTAGTTTTCTCATTTATGATGTGAATAATTTTTTACTTTCATGAAAAGGGGGAAGCATATGGTAGAGAAAGATATTTAGTAAATGAGGAACTACTTCTTATAATTAATAACTCAATATGTGAAAAAATAATATGTTTAAATTAAATTTGTTTAAATTAAATTTTAAAAATAAAAATTTCGCTCCTTTAATTTTAAATAAACAATATGCAAATTAAAACTTTTATTGAATACTTCCGAATTTCCAAGATAAAGTCTAAATAAATTTAAATGCTCTAAAAATTAAGGATTAAATAATTCAATTTTTAACGACAATTTCATTTAAAATTATTTCGCTAGTAAAGTTTTCAAAGAGTTTCTCCGATAAAATAAACAAACAAATTCATTTAATTTAATATTTTAAAGCAAATGTTTCAGCTTAAGGCATTTTGGCTTATTGTATCTTTGAAATCCAATAGGAAAATAAAAAGAAAAATAACACATAATTCTGTTAAATGCAGTAATTTAAAAACAGTTTTCATCGAACTCTCATTTGAATTGAATTTTTTTTACAAACTATGTAACACATATTCATTGAAAACTGTTTGTCAAATATTTTAATTTAATTAAAATATGCAGAATTAGCACATTTTAAGAATAAAAATTTGTTTTAAAACTGAAATTTTATAATGTCATGCAATGGTATTAAATCAAAGCTGTATTTGTAATATGCGTTAGTTCTTGTTAAAGTAAATTATATATTATCATTTGTCAAAATATTCCTTGTAAAGAAGAAAAAAGTAACGATATAAGAGTATTTAATGATAAAAGTTTATATTTCGTGTTATCAAAAATTTATTGTATCATATCACATAAAACGTTTTTATTAAAACTATCCATTGTTAACTTGTAGATTATTTTTATATTAAATAATACCATAAACTTGTGGAATAAGTTTTGGTTAAGTTTTGTTTTAAGAAATAATAATTCTCCTTAATCTATAAAAATTTAAATAAATTTAAAAATTTATTTAATATAAATCATGATTTATATTTCATAAATAAATAAATATATTTGAGCATAATAATTTTCTCTCAAAGTTTGTGAAATTAATAAAGACATTTTAAGGCTGAACGTTTTATATATTAGACATCATCAATACAGTATAAATTTAAAATTTAATTAAGAAAGTTTTTTTATTAGAAAATAACACATTTTAGTAGCATTTTCTTTTATAAATGTAAAATGTTGATGCCTTAAAAATGTTATTAAATAGTATAGAAATTTTTGCAGCATATGACAAAGAATGCTATTTTAAAAAGATTTTGAACAAGCTTCAAATATACTTTTCTGTGACTTTATGTAAGACATATCAAAACATCTTGTTGTTTCTAAAAAATATCTCTATGATGGCTTCTGCGGACAAGAAATTTCAACAGAAAAAAGTCTTAAATTGAATAATAGAAGTGCTTTTATTACTTTTTATATGTATAGATGTATAGATAACCGTTAATGTGACAGAAACACTTTTTTGTTGCAATAAGATGTTATTATTTGAATATTCCATGTTTAAACACAGAAAACCGAAATTTAAGCTGTAGAAAAATAAAAAGTATTCATTTTGCTTAACTGTCGATTTTTATTCAGCATTGATGTGGTCTTATATTCCAAATATTCTGCTATGCTTAAGGTAAACATTTTTCTGACATCTTAGCTAATATTCTGAGTTTCTTAGATGTTTTCCATTATTGCCTAAAATTAAAACTCTTGTTCTCAACCTGATATGCTTTTTAATACAAAGACGTAGTTGATGCTATAGTATATAGTCTGACTTTGATTTTTTGTAAAAAAAACACTAATTTGTCATTTGATATCTAACCATTATTCCATCTTAAATTGTTTTACTTTAATGTGACATAAACACTCATATAATTGCGTATATTTAATTGCAATGACATATTTATATCTTTCTCACACAAAAATTATTAAAATCACAAAATCAATATATAAGTGATATTTTTAACTGTAGACTGAATTTACTCTTAATGAAAGTCTCCTCTTTTGGGATGCTTGTTAAGGATTTAGATAAATAACTCATTTTGCTTAGTAAAATATTTTTATCAAGTATCAAAGCATTTAACAGTTAAGTGCACCACTATTGTCAAGTGATTAATTACCAAAAATAGGAATGCAGTTAACTTTTTCGATTGATTTTTATTTTACATTTGCTAAAACAACCATGTAAACACGTGTATTTGAATATTCTGCAATATTTCAGTGTTGTTTATTCATTGTAAATATTTATTTTTATTGACATTATTTCTAGTAAAATGCATATCTGATATCATTATTTCAAGCTGCAACTGAAAATTTTGATTGACAATTTTTATATTATTTATAATTTTAAGGATATTTTATTGAAATAAAATTACATTTTAATTTTTAAACTGTAATACGTAACTTCATTGAATATTTGATTAAAATGATTTTATCGCAAAGAAGATTTCATTAACATGATTTCTATAAAATGTCTTAAAATCTTCTCAAAATACTAAAATCTTAATGTATTTAATATAGAGACCTTCACTGTAATAATTAATCAAAATTTAGAAAAACTAACATTGCATTGAAACCCTGTTAGTAGTATGAAAATTATGAAACAGCTGTAGTAAAATATCTACCTTTAAAATGTGTGACATTTTTATTTGATAAGAAGTTAAAAAAATTTATGAAGAAAAAATGATATTATATTAAAATTCTTTGCAAATAATTAAAGTACTTAAATGTCTTCTAAAATATGCTATATTCTTGTCAATCTAAGCACAATTTTTCATTTAAAAACCGGAGAAGATTCACAAATATGTTTTATGTAACTAAAAATATTTATTTTGCTTACATAAAACATATTTGAAAATCTCTTACAAAAATAAAATTTGTATAAAAATATATCATAAGAGCAAAATATTAAGCCATACAATATTTTCAGTATAGTGTCAGATACATATAAAATTAAGAACAATATTTTGGAAAGATTAGAAATAGCCTTATTCTAAATTTGTTTAAAAACAGGTACGAAGGAAACGCATATTATTAAAATTTTCTTGCTAATACAGAGTATTTGTTTTTTTTTTTCTCTCTCAAAACAAGAAATTAAGGTTTACTAACCCATAACACAAAAAATATTAACTATAAATCTATTTTGATATTAAAACATTCTTTACTACACATTTCACATCTCTTGCATATTTACTTTATTTTTAAATGTCTGACGATTTTCAGCGAAATAAAGATTAATTTGATGAACAACCTCAAAGTTTATGTGTTTAATAGAATAAAACATTTAAAAATCATTTAAAAAAGTTATTTAAATTTATTCTACTATACATTAATTTTTCTATTTAATTAAAATTTAGTTTTACTTATATTTAAAAAAATATAAAGTTAATATTATGTGTTTGTGTGATTGTAATTAATTTAATATGAATGGAGTTGCAATTATTCATGTATGTACATAAAGACATTCCTAAAATTCGGTATGTTTTTTTAAATTTAATTACAGGTAATTTGTAACAAATGTGTATAGAAATTTAGTATTAATTAATAAATTAGATATTTGTTAAGATACAAAGACAATTAAGTATAAGGCGATTCGTAATGGTTTCACATGTATGTTTTCAGGGATCCTGATAAATGTATTGAGTTGGTAATTAGATAAAATCTAAAATAATAAAATAAATAATAAATAAAAATTTTATTTTTATTTTCCGATATATCCTTACTACAACTACAATTTTGGCTCTAAATGTCAAACTAGAGATTTTTTCTAGTAAAATAACTTTTTGTTCCACTCATATCTGAATGAAATCTATGAAAAAAAATTATCAGGTTTTCAGTTTATATTCAAAAGACAAATGTATGCTTATTTCTTCTTTTTATAATTTCTTTTCTTCATTTCTCAGAATACATTTGTTTTTTAGAGTAAAACAAACATTATTTCTTAATAACGAATGTTTTATTATTAGAAGAAATTCAGAAATATTTGCGAAACTATTCAAAAAATAGCTTTTATTATATAAATAAACCTTAAAACAAGCAGACATAATTCATGACTATAAGTGTCAGTGAATTTTAATTTTTCACAAGAAATTTTAATTTAGGTTATTGATGCTAAGTAAAACAGTAATAAGATTTTAACTATATAAGGCAGATATTTTATCATTTTACAAATAATTTAAGTATGTTTTTAACTTTAAAATAAAATTTCAAAATATTATCAAAATTTTATTGTTTGTAATTTGTTTTATATCCAAAATGAAACTATGTAGCATATCATTTCGGAAATATTCATAAGAATTGAAGCTAAAGATATTTTTATACAAATGATACAAAATTATGAATAAATAATAAGTAGAGTATGCTAAATACGTTAAAGCAAAATAAATGGATTAACAAATAACTTCTGTAAATAATTTAAATCTAAGCTATACTTAATGAATCATAATTATTTATTTATTAAATTAATTATATTGGTTTCACTACTAAAATAAAAATTTTATTGCAACTTTCAGTAAATATATTCTATGAAAGTAAACTTTAACAAATAAATAAAAGATATTTTAAAATTACTTAATTTTAAAATAAATCCTAAAATATAAATTAAAACCAACTTTTTCTCTAGTTATTTATTTTTACACAGTTAGTATATAATTAACTTTCTTTTTAAATTTAAAAAGCTGGTAGGAAAAAAAGATTATTTTCCTGATTAAAATTAGAGTTATTATTATCATGGAAAAAGAAAATATAATTATCTAATATTATAAATTTGAGTCTGATTAATATTAGTGTATAATTATTACAATATTGTTTAGAAAAATTCTAAAATTATAAAATTGCATTTTTTTGAAAATTCCATAAAGTTATTTAAAAAATAATTAAAGTTTAATAATTCTTACTTAAATTTACCATTTATTTTCAATAGATATTGTAAACCTATTTGAAAATATTAATATTCAATAATGAAATATTTTTTATAATTATTACAATATTTTTTAGAAAAATTCTAAAATTATAAAATTGCATTTTTTGAAAATTCCATAAAGTTATTTAAAAAATAATTAAAGTTTAATAATTCTTACTTAAATTTACCATTTATTTTCAATAGATATTGTAAACCTATTTGAAAATATTAATATTCAATAATGAAATATTTTTATTCCTTCTGATTAATTCTTTGAATTCTTTATCAAATGAATTTTAATGCACTAAATTCCTAAAATAATATTTTCCTATCAAAGAGTAAAACAAGCAATATTTTTTAGTTGTTCTTGCATATTATTTTTAAGAAATTTTTCATTAAATTTATAGAAATTTTTGTTTTTCTTATTTATATCTTTTATTAATTAATTCCCGAATATTTATATAAGAAATAACAATTATATATTCAATAAGAGTATCATACATGTTTATTTTAATGGAAACTTTATCAAAATAATGTAAGTTTATGTTTTTCAGATTTTATGAAGTATAGAATAATCACATAATTGATAAGCATTTACTTCTCTGTTGACCAAGTAATGGAATAACCATCAATATCCGGTAACCCAAAACAAAATAATAATAATAATGCATTCTTTTTATTATTAGAAAGAGATTTATTTCCTGGTTACATAAAACAGGCACGTTCAATTTCCTTATTTGTTTTTATTGTTCTCCACATATCTTTATAGCTTTCAAGTGATTCAAAATAAAACAAAATGAAATTGGAAATCACTTTTGGATTATACTAGATAACTTTTTGAATTTGATGTTTTCAAAGAAATATTTATATATATATATATATAATATATATATATATAAATATTTCTTTAGAAACCATCAAATTTTTATTTCAGAGAAATTTTTATATATATATATATATATATATATATATATATATATATATATATATATAAAATATATATATATATATATATATATATATATATATATATATATATATATATATATATATATATATATATATATATATATATATATATATATATATATATATATATATATATATATATATATATATATATATATATATATAAATTTCTTTGGTATACATTTATATATATATATATTTGTTTGTGTGTGCGTTTTGAATTTGACACAAATAATACCAAAATAACCACAAGATGTGGAAGCATTAATAATCCATTCATAAATTTTTAAATGTAAAATATATTGAACATTTATTTTTGAACACAATTTGAAAATTCTTCAAAATATCCAATTAACATGTTTATTGATTGCAAAAAATCATTATTTAAGGCGACTATTTTATTTACTTTCACTATATTATAATATTGTACAATCTGCTTACCTAAGAACAAGAATGTCAATAAGTTGTAGTGACATTATTGTCCATTTCAAATGCAGTTATCATAGAAATTAGTTGACTGTTGGTATTGTTTCCCAGATCCTTCTGACCAAAATACTGATTTCTCATGCTTAATCCTTGCTTGTATTTTACCTATTAAAGTAAGTAAATTTATTTAATTGCAATATTCTTTTTATTTAATGTTTATGACATTGGCATTGATAATATCAAAAATGATTGACATTAATGTCTAATGCATTAATGAAGTTTTTATCGACTATTTTCAGTCACAAAAGGGGTTTTATTCAAAAAAATATATGATCTAAGACAGAAAGCAGATAAACATCTACCAAAAAATATATGGTATCGATTATTGCAATATATTTCATGAATTCGTTTGTAGTATTATGTTTTTAGATAATTAAAAACAGGAGATGAAATAATTAAATACATTTAAAATCAGAAATGTAATAATTTAAGAAAACAAAGTAAATTTTCCGGAGTAGAAAATTTAAAATTAGAATTTCATGTAAAAAAATTAATGCAAAATTTCTGCAGATTTTCATTGTATAACCATTTTGATATAATATTTAATACTTCGTTTCTCAAACCTCTAGTATTAGCAGCCCAAATTTCAATCATAGTTTTCATATCGCCAAACACATACATTAAAATTTATATTATAATCATATATTTTGCGTATTTTGATGTTAAACCTACATTGAGACCTCAATTTTAAACTTTACAAAGAATACGAATATGTATTTACATTTAATAACACCAATCCTCTTTATTGGCAAAACAAGAATATGCTGCATTTTATTGCTCTTATGTCCTCCATGTTGGACATTCTCGTAGTTTTGCTAAAATCTCTGATTGGTCTCCAACATTCTAGGATGTCGACAAGATGCCGTTTCGAGCATGCGCGTATGTGACCAAATGTTTTTTTCATAAGGTGAAAGAGAATGTGCGGCAATGCCAGATTAAATTTTAGTCAGTCTCATTCAAATTGATTCATCTATCGTTATCGAACCTATAGTGAATTTTTATAATATATATGTTTTCGTGGTAATTGCAATTCCTAAAAATATTCGTGGCAGTAGATTTATGTAGGATCATACATAAATTGTTAATCAGGCGTTATCGAGCATTAGACGGTAGTCAAACATCAACAAGTACTCAGTCGAGCAGGATTCCAAAAATTGAATAAAAAAATATTCTCAAGAATACTTAAGTTTTTGGTTTACCAATACTAAAATAAATGAAGCAAACGGTCCTATGAGTATCATTTGCTCAAAATGAGACTTGAAAATTCTTCCAAGAAAGTATGTATACAAATGTAGTCAATTCTTTGAATTAAGATTAAAACAGATGAAAAGCAAAAATTTTCTTTTAAAAACAATTCGTGAATGAAAAATTTATATTACCTCGTACAAAGTTTCATATAAAATAGCCAGATTTAAAAAGTTCCTTATAATGTTGAAGAATTTATTTTTCCAGAAACAAATAAGATTGTAGAAACTATATTTGGAGATAATTTTGCAAAAAAATTGTAGTCCATAATTCTTTCAAACTGTTTCTCGTTATATACTTATAAATACTGTTTCTCGTTATATTGATGATACTGGTGATGTGCAGTGTCATCTTTTCTAGAAGATACACATTAAATTGTTCTCAATACAACTTAATGAGGCATCTGAGAGTAACTTCCCGTGTGTTTTATTTTGTTAAGATATGTTTGTAGAAGAAAAACTATTTTTCTATTAACTAAGAAAACTTAAATCGACAACACTCGCATTATTGCTATCTTCAGAGATTTTATGAACAAGCCAAACACATAGAGGGTAAATTCGAGTAGAAAAATAGAACAATTGAAAAAAATTACAATATGCACCGATGGTGCTTTCCAATGTCCGGAAGCTTCTAAAGTGTACAAGCAGTGGCAAAACAGAAATTACAACAGTGCTTCTGAACACATAGCAAGATCCATAGAGAAGACTTGGATTGAAACTAAAGAGTCCTGGTCTGAATATTGAGTTAAATGTTTTTGTAAGCGTATAAAGTATATAAAAAGAGTCCCCTGAAGCATAGATTCTTTTCCACATTTTGTAAGGAATTGAATGCCACATTCGGGGTTACTATTTTATTGAGAAGTAAAATAGTAACCATATGATAAATTTTTGCAAACCTGCCTGCCAACGATTGTAAATGTGGAAGACTATGTTAAACTAACAAGATTGCAGAAAAAGCATCTAAAATATGTTTTTGAAAGTAAAAATCCTTCTGAATATTTAATCCTTCTGAATATTTAATCCTTCTGAATAAAAATCCTTCTGAATATAAAGGAAATATTTAATCCTTCTGAAAAGAATTTAAAAAGGTTTTTGTTTTCTTCGTGAGAACAAATTAATAGCAAGCTACGATTTAATTAGCAATCCTTTTTATAACACTTCAAAAGGCTCTTAATTGTTGTGGAAGAAACCTTTATAGATTTCACGACAAGTGGCGAAATCAAAAGACAATTTAATAATAAATCACTCTTTGTGAATTTCGTATAGGAATAGATGAGAATTTTTCTGCCCTAAAATAAACTCATATTGCATTCTATAACCAATTTTAACATCCTACTTTTGTTAGAATAATTTCATTGTGGTGGCTTCTTCGAAGACAAAATAATAAATCTCAGCTAAATATAGGAAAATAATGAGAGTATCTATTTCTAATATTAAGCCTTCTTTCGAAAAAATATGATCTCTTACACAGATTCCAAGGAAATCATTAATAATTATAAAATTTGTTTTCTAATTTAGTAAATTGCTTTAACTAAATAAATTAGTTCTTATATATAATGTAAATTTATATTTTGTTCTGTAAACACTCGTGTCAATAAATTAAGGATAATGCAATTTCAGGCAAAGAAAGAAACAGAAGCAAACCAAATGTGACTTACTTGTAAAGTTTATTTATTAAACAAACGGTAAAGAGCAAAAACGATGCTATTTATTGGACACCATTAATAAAAATTGCGATTTTTAGTCAACGGAGCAAGCTTCAAAAAATCACCTATTTACAAAAAACTTTGTAACATGGTTGATATGATTCTTAATACATATTATGCACCCCAGAACAAGCAATACAGGCCGTACATCGCCTAGGCATGCTTAGTATCAAATTATCGATCTGATCTAAGAGAATATTACACCACTCATCAAGCAATGCTCTCGAAAGTTCCGGTAGGCATATAGGAGAGGGTTGACGGGCTGCAATTCATAAGTCAAGCATGTCTCACACATGCTTTATTGGATTCAAGTCCAGTGAGTATGCTTACCAGTCCATACAAATGATATCCTCTGATTGCAGGCATTCGCTTACAATGTTTGCACGGTGAGGATGAGCGTTGTCATCAATAAACAGAAATTCTGCACTCATAGCACCCCGAAACAAACGTGCATATTGTTCTAGAATGACATCCCTATAGATGTGACATTTCATGGTTACATTTTGAACATGCAGGTTAATTCTCGAACCCAGAATAATTCTTCTCCAAATGAGCAAACCTGCACCAGCGTAACGGTGTCTTTCAATGATTTTCTCTTGTTGGTAACGGGTAACTGGCCCTCTCCATATGAAAGTCCGGTGAGAATCAGACTGAAAGATAAAATCTGGACTCGTCGGAAAACATCACACATGACCACTGTTGCAATATCCACAATGCATGCTCTCTACTCCAGGCTAACAGCAGACGACAATGAGTGGCGGTAAGTGGAACACATCTTTTAGGGCTATGAGCATACAGACCAATGTGTTTTAAGCGTCTGTACACGGTATGACTTTGAACTGTCGTACCGGTAGCTGAAGAGAGCAGACGAGACAGGTCTGATGCTGTGCTCCGTCTGTTTCTTTTGCCAATAACTGCCAAATTCCAGCCCTTATTCGGTGTTGTAACTAGGGGGTGATCAGTGCTGTAACGTCTACTCATATTACCATCATCTTGGAAACGTTGCCAAAGCCTGTATATGACTCTCTGGGTGATTCCAAGTTCCTCGGATACTTCCAGCTGGGTACGTCCACATTCCCATAATTCTACCACGTAAAACATCATCGAATTGCTTCCTTTGCCAAAACTATGCTGTTGTTGCACTGAAAGGCATTTAAAGCACTTGTGAACAATGCTACTTCTTTGCAACCATTCTTTATATACCTCTCTTTAACACTTTCGTCATTGTAACGTACTTTCGGCACCATTTGTCTTCTTAGTGAGTTAATCAATTTTTGTAATAATACTTTCTCATGGAAATGCTCGCTCCCCCATTTTGAGTGCTCACGTCCCAAGGAGGGCACGCACCTCCGGTCGAAAATGGCTGATTTAGTACGTGATTAACTGTACATACATTTCTATAATCATTTATTGTATGTTAAATAAAAATGTATAACTTTATATTTGTCATGAAAATTTTGGTATCAGATTTTACGTGTTTTTATGCATTTTTTACTTATATTTTCAATATATTTTATGTGCTTAGGGTGTAATTAATAATGAATTTATGTATTTTAATGAATTTAGTTATATAAGAAATTATTGTTAAAATAATTCCAAATAAATTTAAATAAAAATACTGAAATTCACTAGATGTAAACTGAATCTGTGTTCTGAACTCCTTTCTTACAATAACTGGGGAATTTTTATTTTAAGACAATATCATCTCTAATGACTGATATGGCATCATAAAAAAGTTGTTGAAATTTTGTTACTAAACAGTTATAAAACCAGTACTCTCTTTAAAATGATTATTTTATTTCATGTTCAATATTTTTCTTGTTCAATATTGAATACATATATTTCATATTCAATATACAAGATAAATTTATCTTATACATCATGCAATTTAAATAAACTCATGTATTAAATAAGACAATTTATTCTAACATTAATTTGCTTGCTAATGGATCGAATTCAAATATTTGAGTCAAATTCATGCATAAGAATTTTTTTGTCAATTAATGTGAAATCATAAATTATTATTTATATGTTTTGAAAACAATTGCATAAAAATATTTTACATTGCATTGCAAAATGTTTTCAGCTGTTATATCAAAGCAGATGATGAATCATAGTTATTTTTTCTGCGAATGTCAATGTATATTTTTATGTTATATTGAATTATAAGCGTTGATTAGTTTATGTATACAATGAAATTTAAGGGAATATTAGCAATCATTAAAAATGTACAAGAGTACATTTTTTGAGTTAAAATTTACTAGAGTACATTTTAAAAATGTAATAGAGTACATTGAATTTAACGTTTTATATATGCAAGGAAAAATAAAAAATTAAGGACAAATCGATGTATTTGAAATTGTTTTTATTGTTAACATATCATGGATATTTTATGTTATGGCACAATATTAGAATAATTGAACTACAAGTCCAATTTCTTCAAACAATATTTATTTATGGCTCCTTTTCTATATAAACAGTAATATTTTATGCGTCTTAAATTATTGTGTGCTATATTACAATTCTTTTTGTAACCGAAAACAAATAATACATATATGACTAATGAAATATATTTCAGCCAAGTGTGTTTTCTTTGTTACTCCATTTTTTTATGTATGGCAGCAAAACTCTAAATAAATAATAACAATTTTCTTCCCTTTGTGCTTATGGAATAACCAGTGATTGTCAACAATTTTCCTTTGTTATACTACTATTCCACGTATTTTCATTATTACCTCATACTATTATTTATCTCTTTCTCTGTCCTCTGCTATTATATGGTTATTATTATTTTCATATATATATATATATATATATATATATATATATATATATATATATATATATATTTATTTTGTGAAATTATTTTTTATTCATAAAGACAAGTATTTTATATAAATATATATCTAATAATATATGTGTATACATATATATATATATATATATATATATATATATATATATATTTATATATATATATATATATATATATATATATATATATATATATATATATATATATATATATATTGACATTTACATAAAATATATGTCCACACTGATAAATTAAAATGCTATAACATGTATCTTGTTGACAAATTCCTCGTAATTATTTATAAATTAACAAGGAAACACTTTAAACTAAAATGCAAAGAAACATACATTGATAACTGTAAGACTTTTGGATAACAATGTTCAGAAAAATAATGTAAAGTTGTTTATTATAGTTTTGAAAAGCAGGGAATTTTTACCATTACTTTTTCATATTTTATCTTTTGCTGAGGGTTGTTTAATTAGATAGACACAGAAAAAAGCCGAATATTTTTTTTAATTTATGAACATGATGAAAAATTAATATTTTTATGATTTGAAAAACGTGTGTTGACAAATTTATCTTAAAAAAATATTGATTAGATAAAAATGATTAAAAATAAGAAAAGTGAAAGGAAAGTAGAAATGTTGAAAAAATTACTCGAATTTTCCCTTTCATAACTTTAATATTATTTATTAACTCCGTTTAAAAATTTAAAACACTTTGCAGGTGGGTTTAAAATTAAAATTGTAAGAATTTTAGACATTTTTAATGGGGAAATTAGTTTTGACATTTTTTGCATGTCAATAAGAAATCACTTATCTATGTTAAGCAGAATATTTATTAAATATTTTTTAAACATTAGATTTTAACATTTACTTAAAAAAATAATTCGATTTCCCATGTTGAAATCGATTTCCAGTGTTTCAAATTACTATGTTTTAAAACATTAAATTGTTATTTCAAAGTGAAAATATTAGTCCTAAATCCCTTAATTGTAATACAATAGCTTTATATTTAAAAAAAATTAATAATTATGCAAAAAAGTAGCATTTAGTATTCTCATTTAATATTGTTATTAAATGGAGCTTATACAGCAACTTGATAGTTACAAGGTGGATGTTGCTGCGGTTCAGCAGATGAGGTGGACTGGGCAGAGTTCCCTAGAAAAGAGAACTCATCTATTGTTTTACAGCTGCCACGACAAATCTCATATTGATGTTTTGGGCGACTTGAATGCTAAAATACGTTAAGAAAAAGAGTTCAGACCCATTATTGGTGGCCATAGTGTTCATGAAGAATCAAATGATAATGGTATACGCGTCATTGAATTTACTATTGCACATGACCGAGTGGTTGGTAGTACCTATTTTGAACGTAAAAACATTCATAAATATATCTGGAAATCACTGGATGGTGTAACACTTAACCAGATTGATCATGTTCTTGTTGATGCTAGGCATTTTACAAGCTTTATTAATGTTAGAACTTATAGAGGAGCTAATATTGACAGTGATCACTATTTAGTGTTGGCTAGGCTAAGAGGTAAAGTCTCCAATGCCAATAAAAATGAAGTACAAAAATAAAAAGGTTTGATTGTAACAAACTTAAAGAGGATACAATGATCAATAACTATAGAAAGACTTAAGAAAGGAGAATTTCTCCAATGTTGCCAATCTTGAAGAACTATGGTGCCAATTTAAGAGGGCCATTTCTGATACAGCAGCTGAAATGAAATTTTGGGCCTCAAGACTAGGGGGAAAAGTAAGGATTGATTTGATGAAGAATGTAAAGATGCAAATGAGAAAAAAACTTATTGTATATAAAAGATCTTTGCAGCATGATACTAGGAATTTTTGGAGGAGTACCATAAGGCACGAAGTTATGAGAAGAAGGTTTTCAGGGCTAAGAAAAGGGCGTTTGAGGAAGATAGATTCAAGAGTGTGGAACACCTCAAGAAGACCAATGAATGCCGTGCATTCTTTCAAGATTCTTTCAGTTATTTTCGAAGATACTTTAAACCTAAAATCAACTATTGTAGAAATAAGGCTGGTGTTATCCTTAGTAAAGACTCACAAATTTTGGAGACATGGGTTGAGCATTTTGAAGAACTGCTAAAGATTAATGATTATACTGTTGCTCCTGCAATCACACAAGAGGAAATCATAGATGGACCTGTAGAGCTGGATCTTCCAACTATACAGGAAGCATTGTTTTCTATAAATGAGCTCAAAAGCAATAAAGCACTTGGAATAGGTCTATTGCAGGCCGAACTTGTAAAAAAAGAGGGCCAAAGATGTTAGAGCTCTTACATGGAATAATCCAGTATGTTTGGTCATTCGAGAGGATGCCAGAGGATTAGCTTACAAGCTTGCTTTGTCCAATTTTCTAAAAGGGCGATCCTTTAGTATGTGAAAACTATAGAGGAATAAGCTTATTGTGCATTTGTTATAAAGTTCTATCCAAAATTTATTACAAGAGACTTGTCCCGTATGTAGATAATATTGTGGGTGACTATAAGTGTGAATTATGCACTGGCAAATCCACAGTGGACCATATATTTGGTCTTGGACAAATTATGGAGAAGTGTCATGAATTTGATATTGATTTACATATTTTGTTCATTGACTACAAGGCGGCATACGATTCTATAGACCGCAATGAATTATTTATGCCTATGCTTGTTTTTGGTATTCCATTAAAGTTAGTTAATTTGCTGAAAATGACCCTCAACTCGACTTCCTGTAGGGTCCTGATTAAGGGACAACTCTAGATACTTTCTCGTTGATAAGGGAGTAAAGCAGGGAGATGCTCTATCTTGCTTTTTGTTTAAAATCGTTCTTGAAAGAGTCATCAGGAAATCTGGTATCAATACCAGTGGCAGTATCTTCGGAAAATCTGTTCAAGTATTGATGTTTGTAGACGACATTGCACTGGTAGCCAGAAGTAAAAAGTACTTAAGAGAAGACTTTGAAGCTATTGAGAAGGAAGACCTGCAGGGCTTGTTGTTAATCAAGTTAAAACTAAATATTTCCCTGATAACTAGAACCCAATTCACCCAAACTCATCTACTCATTGGTGATTATAAACTTGAAAGAGTTGAGGAATTTTTCTATCTTGGCTCAATGTTTAACAAAACTAATGACATTCTCCCAGAGGTAAGAAGACGTTAAGCTGCAGCTAACAAAGCCTTTTTTGGCCTAAGACATTTATTAGAAACTAATTTTTTATCACGAAAAACAAAGTTACAGATCTATAGAACGCTTATCCGTCCCGTTTTGACCTACGCCTCGGAAACTTGGACTTTGATTGTAAGAGAAAGGCTGTTGGGCTTATCTAAACCCAGTATTTTACGAAGTATCTTTCGAGGTATGAAGGAAAACGGTGTCTGACGCAGAAGATGCAATACATAAATCTATCCAATGTACAAGGAGCCAGACGTTGTACATCACATTAAAGTAAGCCGTCTTAATTGGGTTGGACATGTTATTAGAATGAAGGACAACGCAACACTAAGGGAAATTTTTTTGAAAAACCCATCAGCTTAAGAAGAAGAGGAAGACCAAAGCTGAGATGGGTGGATGCAGTCGAAGAAGACTGTCCATGGAACAAAAAAATTGGAGGAGTTTGGCTGCCAGTAGAGGTGGCTGGAAGAAACTTGTTCAGAAGGCCTTGGCCCATCCTGGGCTGGCACGCCATGAATGATTCTGATTGTTAATAAATATTTATGATAATGCAATATTTCATTACCCATTATATAATTTATTGAAACAAAGGAATGTTATTCAAGAAATATTGTTAATACCTGAATTCAGTTTTTTCAAGTTTTGTGATAGTTTTTACTTCCATAAAAGGTTTTAGATGTATTCTTCTCTTAACAAGTCAAGGAAAAATATAATGCCACTAATTTATCACCAGGCTATCAGAGTAAATAAAAAGTATATTTTAAATACAGGAATGTATTATTTACTGTTTTTCATATTTCCAAAATATAAATATGATAAACTGTATAATTATATGCATGCATACATATATGTATAAATACTAGATCTGTAACTTTAAAATGTGAATTTTTTCAATAAAAATACGCAATGATTTAGAAAACATGGAATGGTATATTTTATTCAAAGTATTGGCCTTCGCTTTCTTGCCATCTAGTTGGTAAATTATGGATGCCATTCCAATAAAATTGAACGTCGTGTGAGCCAAACCAGTTGTCGAGCCATTTTTTGTCGTCTTTATAAGAATGGAAGAGCTGCTCGGCAAGTGCGTGTCCCATGGATGAAAACAGGTGAGTGTCGGAAGAAGCAATGTCGGTGAGTACGGCGGGTGGGATGATATTTCCCATCCAAGTGTTGCCAAAGTTCCCTTGACCGGTTTTGCTGTGTGATTGATTTTCCACTTGACACTCGGTCAGCTCATGTGGCACCCATTTTCTAACCTTCTGAATCTTTTGCATGGCTTTCAAAAATTTGGAAATGGCTACACGAGAAACATTTAATTGCTCTGCCAATAATTCTTGAGTTTGCGTTGCATCCTCATCCAATAATGCTTGCAGCTCGGTGTCTTCAAACTTTTTCGGTCTATTTTCACGTTCTTTACACTAACATCAAAATCACCACTTCTGAATCGTTTAAACCACAGTTCGCTAGTGTCGGCAGATAGAGTATATACACCGCATGTTTCCACGAGAATTCAATGAGCCTCCGCTACTTTTTCTTCTGATTGATAAAGAAAATAAGCACGTGCCGCAAATGCTCTTTGTTTGGCTCAAAATTCGACATGTTTACCACACAAAAAAATATGCTACTAACTCTTAAACGTTTAAACAAGTATGGCATTTTGAAGCTTGCTGTCACAGCTAAAAAATGATATATTGGTTATGACACCAGCATCTATAGGCTTAGTGCGCCATCTACTAGAAAAAAATCCGCATTTTAAAGTTACAGACCTGGTATAATTGAATATTTTTCCGACATATAAATTAATTTTTTGCCATACTAAAACTCCGTAATCAATACAAAATATATCCGTAATCAAACAAATTTTATACTGAATTAAGACATTTTTAATTTTTTTTAAATCAATAAATGGTATTTGCTTTTTTTCAGAAAATATTTAAGAACTCAAAGTAACAATTTAATAAAGTAATAAGTCTTTTCAAAATCTATTTTTTTAGTTTATTTAGAGAAAGTAGTACCTTAAACTCTTGTATTTTAGTTGATGAATGTTGTAGGAAGTATTTTTTGTCGTCTTGACAATCAATATTTCTTCCGTACATCTTAAAGAAAAATTTTTAACTGAAAGTTTATAAATGGTTTGGGAAAGTAAAACTTGCAAAGATATTGGGAAAACAAGGTCCTGCAAATACACTATTTTCTATGAATTCTTAATATTTTATTATTGAAATGGTAAAAGAAATATCATAATTTTCATTTCTGGGCTTTAGATAGCATGGTCAATATTTGTTATAAAAACTGTTGTCGTTTTTATGACAATTTGAATATTGATTAGAGATGTTTTCTTAATAAAATCATCTTTAATGAATCTTCAAATTGTTACTTGAAAGTTACATTCAATTTATAGTTTTCATTAAAATATAAATTATTTTATAGTATATGGATTGGAGATAGAGGGTCACTACGTCATTTAACTTTTTTATTTGTATCGGGAAACATTATTAAATTTTTGAGGCAAGCACATTGTACACTATATTTTATTATATATATATTGATCATAATTATTTCAAATAATATTTAAAAATTGTTTACTCTAATCAGAAAAAATTTATGAATAATTTTGTGGTGTTTTATATAGGAACAAATAATATCATGTAAAGTAAAGAAAGCTCTATTATTGTGTCACGTTTTAAATACATATCTAAAATGTTATTAACTAATTACATAAAACTGTTCAATATACGCGCGCATATGGAAAAGATTTTGCAAAGTGTGTAGTGAAATTGATTAATTTTCATTTTCAATACTTACATCTTTATCAAAATTATCTGCTCTATTAAATCAAAAAGTCGTGTTCAAAAAATAAAATAATTTTGAAGCTTCTAGTAATAATATTTTGACATTTTAATAGCTAACGGACACAAGATTTTAGTAAAGGTGATTTCTTACTGAACAATAAACTTAAATAATTCAACAAAATACGAATATCATTACAATGAGTTTAAATTAACCTAAAAATATCAATGCGTTTCATTTTAACCATCATTTAACATAAAAATATTTCGCATTTGAAAAGCAATTGAGTTAAGCGCATTATATTTCTGTACCGAATTATCTCTGCTGTTTTTTGTTTATTTTTATCTGATAATTTCTAGTAATATTATACATCAAAATAACATTTTAATCAAAATTTGATCATAAATTTAAAAAAAAATTCTGCTATTTTCATTTCGTCATTTTGTAAGAAGATAAGGAATCGAACGGGAGAATTTCTGCCCAAAATATTTCTTCCCTTGTTGGATAATATTGATGTAAATAAAGGATTATTGTTTCATATCTTTAATCATTAAAGTGGAGATCATAATACTGACCAGAATTTTAAGGAAATTTATAGGAACTATAAGCAATGGATTAAGTATTTTTAGTATTATTATAGTTATTATAAAACATAAACCTCAATATGATTA
Organism: Latrodectus hesperus; assembly: GCA_037975125.1. Taxonomy (NCBI): domain Eukaryota; kingdom Metazoa; phylum Arthropoda; class Arachnida; order Araneae; family Theridiidae; genus Latrodectus; species Latrodectus hesperus. The sequence continues at coordinate 78,702,097 of CM075857.1, read as the reverse complement.
ATTTTAATATTACGCAGTAGTGGGTCACTCTGGACAGAAATATATCGTAGTAAACAAATTAATGCCATATATTTTTATTTTTTAATTAAACTCAATAATTTGAAAAGAAAAATAACAAAAATTAGAAAAACTTATTTATTTTAAAACTTAACTTTATTATTTGATTTGAAAAATATATAACACTGTTATAGTAGTTGCTTAGTTTTATAACATCTATTTGAGGAAAATTACATAATTTAATTAATTTTCTGTCCCTTGTGTGCTCTAACGAAAAAACTGTATATATATATATATATATATATATATATATATATATATATATATATATATATATATATATATATATATATATATATATATATATATATATATATATATATATATATATATATATATATATATATATATATATATATATATATATATATATATATATATATATATATATATATATATGTTTGTGTGTGTATTCTGCCCCACTATTAAAGAAAATTTTTGTTGAACAATTTTAATTTATTATTTAGATGAATGATACGCATATACCATATTATTAAAGAAGCCTTTTTTGTTTGATCTGAACTCAAGTTTTTATTACGCATCTAATGTTAAATTATCTTACAGATATTGTGAAATTTAAAATATTTTCATATTTTTAACTTTTTATAGCACAAGTAAACATACTTATTAACTTCTTGTTGCTTTTCATGACAATTTAATAAGGTTTTTTCCTTCTTATTTTTAAATTTCACAAGAGAATGTAATACAAGAAAGAACTTAAGTCTATTGTTAATAGTGTGTTATTAAGTTTTTTTTATAGTTTTTAAACAAAAGTATTTATTTTGACATATATTTTAGAAAGAATAATTACTTATGTGAACAAGAAGATAAACACTTAAATTCTGGGTCATAGAATTAAAGCAACTAGAGAAAAAAATGCATATAATATTGCAGAAAACTATGTTTCCTGCTTGCGTTTAACTGAAGACTTACGAAATATAATTGGTTTTTATTTAAATTTAATGTTAAAATGTCTTAGCAATAAGATTTAATAACATTTATAATTTAGACAATGCACTTTGGTCTGTAAGCATATTTTTCAATACTTCCCAATAACGAATATTAAAAATTAGAAATTTAACTAGATTTTCTTATTTTTTCTAAAAAAATAATTATTTAAATATTAAAGTATTCAAAAGATATTTTAACAGAGGAGTCAAAGTATTTAAATATTCAAGAAATGTTATGCGAGTGTAAAAGAGAAATATATAAATACCGTTTCAAATATGTGTTACTCATCATACTATAAATACAGATTTCAACTAAGCTTTTTTTAACACAGAGTTTTTTTTTTAAATCCATTTTAATTTTATAAGAAAATGTATGTTTGAGAATATTTTATCTATCAGAGAAAGCAAACAGATTTTAAACTCAGAAAGAAAAGAAAATATAGAAATCATTTGAAATGCATCGATAAGTGTAGTTTCCGTTTTGTTACAAAACCGAAACAGATGCCGTAAAGATTTCTTTGTTACTTTCAAAGAGTTTTCTTGAGCACTCTTATAACATGCATAGATCGATGTATTTTTTGGTTTTCTATTGCAAGATCAATTTTCTCTTTTTTAGTAAATAGTTTTCTTTCTTTCAGTATGTATGAATACATTTCAAATGAAAATAACGGATAAGTCGGCATTTTCAGTACAGAAAGTTACAATTTTAGAATGTGAAATTAATTACTAAAAATCATTTTAATATTAATCTAGATTTTTTACACCAATATTTTTCTATTTTTTTAATATTAAAACATTTTCTAATCTTAGATAAAAAAAATTCATTTGATTCAAGAAATTAAACTAAATTTTTTTCTGAAAAGTATGATCAAAAGTATTACAGTTCTAATATTGAATCTGTTTAAAACATTAATTATATTTATATATATTATTTATTAAATATATATATATACATTTATTTATTTATTTATAAATCAGTTAATATACTACATCACTATAAATATAGTCACATATAAACTCTATATTTAGTTCATTTTTCATTTATTTTCACTTCATTAGCTCAAAAAATAAAACAGTTTGAAATTTGAAAAATAATTTCAAAATTAATAGCATGATGCTGATTATTTCCATTTTTATTTTTTTAAGTTTTCTTTGAACATATGTTAGTGGAAATAAATTTTGTATACACCATAACTAGAGGCTTTAATACGATGTCATGCTTCATTGCTAAATATCATGCAGTTTTTTATTAAATCTCATTGTACCCGTAACAAATCTATCTGGTTTTTAATTTTAAAACCTATTATATACTTCTAATCACACATTGATTTGCTCGGAATTCAGCATAAACTCATTAAATTGTTTTGCGTCATTTTGTGGAGGAATCTTGGATAGCTCTTTCCCAGTATCAAATCTATGGAATTTTATATATTCAATATTTCGAAAAACATAAATGGTTGTTGTCAGTATTACAGAACAAGCATATTACTGATTTCGTCATTTTTCTCAACTCACAAAATAAATGAGATTCTTCAAATAAATATGATATTAATATCTTCTCTTTCCTGGAATTGAAGTTTCTACAGACAACAGTACACATGTTAAATTGTAGTAAGAAAATTTAACAAATGATGCAACGTTGATCACATTCATCAATTGTTTGCACTGCAGTTTATCCTTTTCTCAAATATTTGAAACAACCTATATTCTCTGAGCTATAAGAGTCCACAAACTGATTATAATCATGTTTCTGATATCCGGTACACAATTTAATTGGTCTACACTCTTCACTGATCATGAATGTTTATATGATTTAGTATTTAATTTCAAATTCAATGGTTGGTAATATTAATATTTATTTTTAAAAACTAACAGTAGAATGTCAAAACAAAACTAATAACTATATTGAAAATAACAGAAATTAAATTATATAATTTTATATCTTACGTATTTACACGCAAATATTACACATGGGATCAATAATTGACATAATTTTTATTATTTTGTATAATCGTATGCTCATTACATAAAAGAAGGAAACTTATGATTAAAAGCATTTTTTTTCTTGTACTGATTTATATATATGCTGCAACATATTTTCAAGAATATTGCATAAACTATACTTTCCCTGCATAAGATATAGAATAATGAGTATAATTATTAGTTTTTAAAGTGATAAGATGCTCTGAATGAAAGTGAAAAGTTCTAATATATTCTTTAAATATTTGAATTATAATGTGGAACTTAAGAACAAAAAAAAGTTTTCAGTTAATAGAGTTAACTTTCAAAAAACTGAAAAAAATCAAATGTTTAAAAGTAAAATGCATGAGATTTGCAAGTGTGTTCATGAAATAAAATTCTAACAAATATCTTGAAATAGAATCACAAATTCCAATAAGCTTCTTAGTTTAATTTTTTGAGGAAAAAATATTTCTTTCTTATGAATGTAAAGTTTTAAAAATGAAATCTCCTTAGAATAAAACAAATGTTTCTGTAAGCCAAACAAACTTTTATGATACAAAAAATAACATTTCAATAATTTTAAAAAATTATTTTGCAACAAAATAATGCTAAAAACTGCATATATACTTAAAATACAAAATATTTTATATTTTATAATAGAATTTGTAAGTACTTTCCTGTTATGCGTATATTTTCTAATATGAAGTATTTAAATATATATCATGTAAAATATAAATAAACATTCTCCCATAATATTTTTAAATCGATCATAAAAATGCAGTTTAATTTGTAAAATTAAAGAATATTTACTGTCATAATTTTTAATTTGAAAAATAACGATTCAGAAAAATTTCCATGGTAAATAATTTCAAAAATAAATATTGAGATGTATTATTTAATTTCATGAAATGCTTCTTTTAAAAAAACTCATTATATTTCATGAATTACTTCCAGATAAGGAATTTTCTGAAGATATATAGCTAAACATATATATTCATATATTTTCCTTTGTTCAGCAGTAATAGACGATTTATTTTAATAGATTAGTTACAGCTTGATTCCTGACTTTCATTGTTTCCATATTCTTAAATAGTTTTGTTTCAAATTATTGAATGATTTCAGTTATTATAAAAATTCATGTATGTATTTTACGTGAAAATATTATACATTTTTAAAAAGTTAATTTTTTTAAATTTATTTAATCATTGGCTTCGTTTGTCATTCTGTGATAATTTTTGTCTTTTGTAAAATATGCATACTAGAAACAAAATGCCAAAATGTAAAAAAAAATTATTTAAGTATTCTCTCACTTGAACCATTAATTAAAATCATAGACAAATAAATTACATGTTGAAGAACCAACAATTTTGCTTTAGATAGATAAATTAGTTTCAAGAAATCAATTTATAGAAAGCAATGTGTAAGCGTATTTTTAACTCGTATCAACTTACATTTAATGTAATTTAGTTGTTTTTGAGAGTAAATTCGGATGTTTCTAGCTAAAATGTTAAATTTGTTATGGCAGTGAAACGATAAATAATAATGTTAAAGTAAATACAACTGCTCTTATGGCTTTTGTTAAAATTTACTTCAAAGAAATAAAAAAAAATTAAATGAAGAATTTTCAAGTAAATTTCCGAAATATAAATACAATTTACGAAGGTTCTAATGAGATCAGTTAGGTTTATAAACAAAACATGTATACAAATATTAAAAAAAGTGAAACGAGAGTTTATGTTAGTAAAATTACTAAACAATCATGGCATTTGCAACTGTCAGAAAACTTACAAGATTGTAAATTGATAAAAACTTAGACTCTTTTTTAATCTGAATCAAAACAGAATATGATTACTTGGAGTTATATATTGAAATAATAAGATAATTATTATTCTAATTATAATAGGATATGTGTACATGGAACTTGTAACATTTAATTACATTAATTTTTAACTAAACTTTAGATTCACTTGCTTAGAAAGATTGGATTTTGTGCTTAAAACTTGGCTAAAATTAAAAGAATTTCATAATCGTTTGAGGAAGATTTCATGTAATTGTAATTGAACAAAAATATTTTCAGAACAGTCTAAACTTTAATTAAAGTAAATTTTATTAAAAATTTTAAGTACAAATTAGAAATGCGGAAAAGAGAGGGAGAAAGAAGAGATTATATATAATTTTTTGGAAACTTTTGAATATTATTATTTAGTTTTGGCTTTTAAATGAATGAATGAAGGAAATCTATAAAAATCTGAAATTAGAAATCTATAAAACATGAAGCAAGTAAAAATGGAAACTTTTATTAAACTGAATGATAGAATAATTATTTAGTAACTTCAGTCATTATATAGTGCGATATGAGATGTTTCTCAAATAATATGCAAGTAATTAGAATTTTTAAATTAATCTATTATTAACAAATTGGAATGGAATATTGTCCCTTATAAAAACGTTCCATGAAGTGGTAGGAATTATGATGATGTTAAACATCAAGAATAAATAGACCATGATGGTCCTCAAATTTCTTAATTAATATATTACACTTTGTTTTACACCTTCGTTTTATTAAACTACTTTGCCATTAATATTTTTCATTGTTTTAAGTATTGTTTTAAAATTCCATTGCAATTATTGTGGCTGAAAAGGGCAATTAGATGTTTATAATTAAAAAACGAGAAACTACATTTTAAAAGACAAGTTATTACTTGGACACAAAGTAATCTACATTGTCAAAGAAATTATTACAAATAATAATCTGAAAGTACGTATTAATGGCATTTTAATTAGAATAACGTTTTTATTTCTAACTTCCTGACTCATTTGTATACATTTCAAATTATTATGACTACAGTTTGAACTTTACCATCTTTTAAAAAAAACTCTTTTAGCAAATTAACACAGTTGAATTTTGAATATTATTATTGTTACATTAGGAAATTAAACATGTATTTCCACTGTCATACATTGTTTATAATATGGAGTTTTCAAATGTATTAAATTTCTATATCTGCATTTTAAAATATATGCAAATAACAATAGTATATAACTGTTTATTTCTCCATTTCTCTTGAAAAAGAAAACATAAATAACAGTGAGAACTGAATTTATTTACGCGAATAATGCAGATTCAAAATTTAAATTTACCGTTTTATTGAAACAGAAAACAATACGAAGCAAAACGCTTATCCTTCGGATATTTACGAAAGAAAAAGGTAAAACAGAGAGTATTATTTTGACTATGCAGAACTTGGTTTCGGAAGTATCGATTTATTGAACAACAACACAATAGATTTTCAGACCTTGTATTTTCTTGAAGCAATTCACATAGTTTAAGAAAAATATCTTCTTGCAGTTTTTTTACATTGAAACACGATACAAATGTTTATCAAATTTCTATCTTCTTTTAATCATGTTTTTCACATCTGCACTCTACACTCATTTAAAAATCAAACAACTGTTACATTTATTTAAATTTCTAAACTTTGTAAGTTGATATACATTTATATTAGTTTTTTGTTTGCATTTCCTTCTACTGAATATTTTGTAAGTTCATATTTCAATTTCGTTCGAATTAAAGAAAACTACGAAGAAATTTTTATTTTTGCTAGGTTTTATTATACATACATTTTTAAGAAATTTAATTTTAAAAAATTTAGCTTAACAATGGTAATATATATATATATATATATATATATATATATATATATATATATATATATATATATATATATATATATATATATATATATATATATATATATATATATATATGAATCATGTCATGTTTCCATTATCATTTTTATGATGAAATTCATTTCTTACTCTATATTGAAAATTAATTCTCATTACATAGATAAATAAAAAGTTTTACTTAAATTTATACGAGAATTTTAAGAATTATATTTGTGTCACATAATTATTGTTAAAACACTGCATTGATAAGCTCCAATTTTAACATAGCAACTTTTGACTTATAATTAAAAGTACGTTTGTTAAGGTATATTTTTTCATTATAAATCTTTATCAATTATTTACATTTATGTTGCGTTTTACATTATAAATTACAAGTAAACTAATTTTTTTTTAAATTTTAGTCTATATTTTATTGAAAGAAGAGGAAGACAATATTTTTAACTGTGTATATATATATATATATATATATATATATATATATATATATATATATATATATATATATATATATATATATATATATATATATATATATATATATATATATATATATATATATATATATATATATATATATATATATATATATATATATATATACATATATATATATATATATATATATATATATATATATATATATATATATATATATATATATATATATATATATATATATATATATATATATGTATTTAATTTCATCAAATTCAAATTAAGCTCTGCCTTCCTATTCTAAAAAATTAAAACTATTTTTAAATGTTATCAAAACAAAAAAATCTTCAATTTAAATTTAATAGTAGAATTATCCTTGTTCCTTCTTAATTATAACATTTTTGTATATTTTTAATAAAAATTTCAATGTAAAATTTTAATGATCACAAAAACATAACAGAATTTGCGCATACTTACTTATACCATCTCTTCTATTTTAATTCATAGAGAGAAATGATTGCTTTAAAATAATATTTTTTGATTAAGAAAATCAAATGCTATATATTATTTAAAATGTATAGCTAATTAAGAACTCTAACATTTGAAAAGCAATAAAAAGATTATGTTAAAGTGTTAAAGACTGATAATGATTTATAAAATTCTTATATAATAAAATTCATAAAATCAAATTAAATAATTGAAAAATTATATGTGCTAACACTAGAATAAAAATTTTAGGAGTTTTAAAATATTCATTGTTTTTACGACTATTTCTAATGAAGCAATGCTGCAGCCACTACCAAAATTAATTATATTATTAATATTCAATGATTATTTTCTCCAACATAATTGATACATTAAATTATTGAATGCATTTTATCATACTGAAGGATTTCTGCTACGAAATTTTATTGATTTTCCTATTTCATGAACGAAGTCTTTTCATTTTCACATTACGTTCAGTGTCTTTTTTTCGTATGTAAAATTTAAATCCAAATGCATTGAACAGGAAGTTAATATATCAAAAATATGGAATTTTAATAGGGAAATCAACCAATGTAATACTTCGTTAGCTGTAAGATGGTTGAAAACCATTACACATAGAGAACAAGTAGAAATCGCATACAAATCGAAAACATTAAAAGAAATCTCAGTTAATTTAGAAAAAAAACACTTTCAAAACAATAAAATTAATAAAGACAAGTATTTTTCAAAAAATAATTTTAAATAAGATTAACAAAAAAATCAAAAATTACTTGTTACACATTATTTTTAGTCTGACGATTATATATGGATTTTTAATATCCTCAAAATTTTATTCTTTACTTTTTCCGAAACTATTAATATTCTATTTCTCAAAGAGTGTAAATTATATTTTATGTTAGTGATTTATATTTTCATAAACTTATTTGATATAAAAAGGTAATAATGTATACATAAATATTAATTTAATTTATAACTTTTCTATGTTTTTACTAAAACAATACATGTAAAATTGTTTGAAAATTGTTGATAATAATTGATTTATATTAAAGTAAAAAAGAAAGTTATATATAGAGAGAATATAAATACGCAATATTAAAACAAAATATGTAATTATAATTAAGAAGTATCTTAAATGGATATAGCAATAAATTAAATTATCTTAATCACAAAAAATTAATACTCTGAATTTTTATCATAATAATACATAGCATGATTTATTTGAAATAAACTTAAAGAAACTACACAAGTTAATAGTGGTTTCACTTCTTAAATTGGGGAACAAAATAAATTCTCTTTGAATTCATGTCAAAAATCAGTATACTCTGTATGTAGATAAACAAGATATTTTTGAAAGGAAAAAAATCATTTTGAGATGAATAAATAAAAGCATTGAAACAAAGCCAACACAGATTTTTAGATTTTTCTAATTTCATACTCAAAAATTTGAAAATATATTTGTTAATACGTCTTATTTAACTTTATAGGGTTGAAAGATCATAATTTTGTAATTCATGACTATATGGTCACATTCAGGAAAATTGCCTACATACATAAAGTTCATTTTTCAAATTCAATTCATTGTATAAAATAGCACAATATAGTAGAATATTTAATTAAAATGTGAATTACAATGATCTCCAAAAATTAAAAAATACATGATTTTTGTAGCTCACCTTAAAAAATGATACTTATTATAAAGTTTATAGTTTATAAAAATGATAAGAACGAACTTGTGTAAATTTATGCTGAATCTTTAGCTAAAACTTTATTTGATAGAAAATAACAAATACATATGAGTGAGAGTAAAATGTAAAAATCAGGCTGGCTTTCATAATGACGCGTGTAACTTTTAAGGATGATCAAATTTTGTTACCAGATTCATTGACAAAATTCAGTAGGGTCTCACAATATCGATGGGAAGCTGTTTGACCAATTTCTTAAGATGATGAGCGGTCGTATAAATGGAAATGAGTATGTCAATGACTCATGCTGCTTGCCGAAGTAATGTGTCTCACAGTGTAGCCTACCGTCTCTTGAATCAATATCAAACTGTAGCTTCTCTATCCAGAATGCATGTCCTAGACCATCCATAAGCTACAGCACCCACAGAAGTTTTTTTTAGATTAGTAGTTGTTTCACTAGAAGATATTTTAGTTAGTTTTATAGATCTTTTGTTTTGTTAAAGAAGAAGCTCTTCTGTATTGCAACTTGTTGCAGACCACTATGCAATGTCAGGAGATAAACGTCTGTTTCTACTTGCAAGGGCGTTTTTAACTAGCAGGGCTCTATGGAAGGCGACCAATTGTGTCACTTCCTCACCTAATGTCATAGAAGGCTCCACTTATCTTGGGTATAACAATGCATTTCCAGGACAAAAAGCGATGGATTTTGTGTTTTTACAGGCGAATCCAGATTCACACAAAAAGCGGCTCAAGACGTATACTGCTCTTTCCGGAAGAAAACAACAGAAACCATCATTTCAGCACTATGAAAAGACATAATTACTACATTGGTAATAAAAGTTTGGGCAGAGATCTCACTCAGTGATCACGCTGTCCATAGTATATTTAAGAAGGAATTGTGACTTTTGAAAAAAATCAAGATGTGATTTTTGATCCATATGTCCATCCACATGCCAGTGCGATTGCCAATGATTTTTGTCCTGATAGATGATAAAAAACGGCCTCATCAAGCTGTAATTTTTCAGGAATATATAGAGAGTTTTGGTTTGCGTAGAAAGTAATGTCTAGCTTGATCTCCAGTCCTGAAACCCATTAAGCATCTGAGAGACTATCTTAATATACAGGTTGCTGCTTTAATTATTCCTCTAGATTCTGTAGGAAAGCTAGAAAATTGCTTATTTCATGTCTGATCTTCAATTCCCATTTTTTTAACTGACAATATAATTGACAGCATGAGAATTCAATGCTGGTAATGCATTCAAACTTGGGATGAGAGTATCCTTCATGAAAATTCGTTTCTTCACGTTCTATGACATTTGACTTCATAAAATCTTGATTATTTTTTTCCATGAATGGACTTTTCAAGCCAGATTTCTTTTTTTTGGTAAATCATTTAAGTATGTTTCTTATGTAAATTTCTATATTGCAAAATACACGTACCTATATTAAACACTTGGCAGCCATATCAGATGATTGCAAATGACTGTAGAAATCAACTCATTTGCAAAAATCCATTTTTTTAAGTTTTGGAAGACAGCATAAGTAGGAAACAAATACATTGCATAACGTAACCATTAAAATGATGTTATTAGTTTAGTTTGCCAAATGTAACTAAAATATACATTATTTTCTCCAAAAAATGATTTTGAGCATTCTTTGTATCAGTTCTTCAATTAATTGTTGTTTCTATTTTTTTAATAAAGATGAGGATCAACTGCTGAATAATATCTCAGAGTTACACATATTTTGGATTAAAGTTTTTCTGACCAATTTCATACATGTATTACCGATAAAAATCGATAGGAAATTTACCTTTCAATTTCTGATTAGTTCTTTACTTATCTGAGATTAATGAAGACTATAATTCCTTTATTATTTTTAAATTGCCAAAATATCAGGTATAAAATTTATGGAAAGTGTTTTAGAAAAATTTATAACAATCGGTGAAAATGTTTAATTAGTGTAAAATTATTCTTCTGATCAACAGCCATTGTATTATTATATCTTGTTCACTTGAATAGAAATTATTCATCTTTGGAATTTCACATTCTCTCGAATGGTCAGTTTTATTTCTGCTTATTTCACAATTAGTAGTATTTAAATGCAAGTGTTGAATAAAATTACAATGTGTATCTTTTCTAGTTCAATATAAATAATTCATTTTCCTATAAAATTTAATTCAAATTTCTACTGAAATAAGTCAAAATTAGCTAGTTAAGTAAAACATTTTAAGAAAATCATAGATAATAAATGTGTTTAATTAATTAGTTGCATTTCTGTTTGTTCAAGAGAAAATTTCCTAATTGCCAAATCAGTGTCTTCTAGCATACTCTCTGTAGCATTTCATTACTATTTCCTGAACGCATTTCATCTAAATTAAAACTTTATCAGAAAATCAAATAATCGTCGCTTCTACCTATTGAATCATTAATTAGAACTTCCGTAATTGTTGTCTGTGATGTCTGTCAGGTAAATAATAATTTCCAGACAAATAAGGATGGATAAAATTAAAAATTTACTCTTTCATGTATGATTCTCAGTGAATTCCATTGACTCAATTAATAAATTAATATTTCGAAAAAGATATATCATTTTTTATTGTTGAAAATGGAAGTTTTCAAGAAAAAGAAATATTATTTGTGAAAGGCTCTTTAGTTCCCTCTGATATCTCTCAATATATATATACATACATATATATATATATATATATATATATATATATATATATATATATATATATATATATTATATACAAAAATAAAATACAATTACAAATGTAAAATTAAAGTTGTTTATTATTTAAACTAAATATTTAAAATCACAAGTTCGATAAATAATGAATATGGAAAATAATTAAGGAACTTGTAATAAAACAAATCCTATAAAGTGTACTTAAAAGAAATCTTATGTGATATATCTGTGCTTAATTACTAATTAAAATAACAACTGATCCTGTTCCCATAACAATCGAATGAACATTTTAATAAGGACTGAATTAAAGCTCGTCGGTGACATCGCAATACCGAAACCAGCTAAGCGTAATATATAAAACGCGAATTTGAAATAAACTTCCAAAGCCTTCGCAAATTAAAATGCGCCTACTTATAATGAGAGGAGTAGTTAAGATTTTCAAGTACTATCATAATATATTTACTCAACTATGCAAATTAATGTGAAGTAGCTAAAAATGAGGAAGTTCTTGAAATACAAGCATTAATGAGTTCAGCAGGCGAAATTAAAATGTAGACTATTTTACCATTTTGACCATTCTTATAATATTTTTCAACAAATTAGAAATGTATGCTATTTAGTGAGTATGATAATATTAATCATTATAATTACCAGACTGTGAAATTAAGAACTATTATTCTCTATATATTTTTTAACTCATAGTATTTTAAGATAAAAATTATTTTCTTTATTCTTTCTGAGTAGTTTTCCGATTAAAAATACTAATATGCTTTTAAATTTAATAAAAAATTTAACATACATATTATTAACATTATACTAGCATTATTTTAAAATTTTGAATTATAATTAAGTATTTATTATATTATCTTTCATGTTCACTTACAATAAATTTACTTTTAGGGAAGTCACTATTTGATTTTTTGAAATACTCTTTAATTTTTTGTTCTTTTAACAAATGTATGCTTACATATTACAAGAGTATAAACTTAGGAAATTATCAGTCATAGATTCTGAAATATATTCAACTATTTTTTTAATCGTTCATGAAACGTTTCATTCACAACATATTCTTTCCAATCACATATTATTTAGCATATTTTAAGTATAAATATTTTAATGATAAATAATTAATAATTAATAGATAAATTCTGATCTACCTAATTCTTCAGCTGTTTCTAAAAATAATAAATATAATAAAAATATATTAATGATTAATAAATAACAAAATGAAAATAGTTTTTAGACACTAAATCGAAAGTAATACACTCAAGTTAACTTATATTTTCAATGAGACAAATTGATTAAAGCTATTAATTTATACTTAACTTTTTATACAGTCAAAAATAAAAACATAAAATGTGAGTTTAAGTATAGTAAAATATGAAACATAAGAGAAGCCACTAAGCTGCAACATTTGACGACATTCTTTTCACAGAAATATTCAACATATTACACAAGTAATTTTAATAATAATACAGAATTGTTATATAAATATGAAAGATTTTCGGATATAGTATTATTTTCCAACAACAGAATTCCAAATGTTTTTTACTTAGTAGACGTTAATTTGTCATATTTCTACAGAAATTGTGAAATATGTAAAATACTATTTTTAGAGTTACATTTTCAAGTTTATAAACTTTCGAGTTTTAAATACAAAAATATTTTGTTATGATTTCCACAATGATTTTAATGATTGACAGGGTAATACTTAAATACTTTGCTATAAATGCATAATATATTTTGTAATTTTCATTACTTAAAACAATTAACTTTCATAAGATAAAACATGCATAAGTTGTTTATTTCGGTGAAACAAATTGACTTAAAAATATTTGTAAATAAGATAGCATTTTAGGAACAAAATAGTTAAAGTTTATGTGGTATTTACACACATTTTTATGATCATTAATGAATTTTAAAGCTCCTACAAAAATAGAATATTTTAGACTGATTAATACTTCATACACTTATTTCGTAACAAACAAAAAATATAAGACACAAGTTTAAGCCTTGTAACAATCGAATTATATTAAAAAATTCAAATGAGCACTTGAAAATTTATTATTAATTGATTAAAAATAAATGGAATGATAAAATCCTTCTGCACTAGATGCATTTTTTTAATTCCTAACACGGCAATGAAATTACTTAAAAACATAAAATGAATAAAACGCTTTCGAATGACTTCATCTTGCTGTTATGTCATCAACAGCTTACGAAATTTTCTTTAAAAGAAACAAATAATATTTATAATATATTTCAACTAACAATAAATATATCAGTCTTGCATCTTTGATAATATTTCTATCCTGATAAAAAAAACAATAATAAATGTGTACTTTTCTTAAATTCCTATTGGCTCACCAACGCAACATTGAATTATCCTCCATTTCTCATTAATGGATGACTGTGACAAAAGCAATTTGCAGTTTTTGACTTCATATTGTCATACCGTATTAGTAAGCAGTGAAAAAACTATTTCTTGCTGAAAAATAATTTTTTGGGGTTAAAAAAGTAAGAAATTCTCTGAAAATTTATTAACATTATAATAAAAACTGTTTTTATGAAAAAACAAAACAATAAAACTAATCGTCTTAATTTTGCTGGCCAACAATGGCTAAAATCTGTTGGCCCACTACTTACGTTCCAGCTCCGGCCCGGTTTATTTTGGCCAGAACTGACCTGTGACAGTAATCCAGGCTATCAAATAATCATGAGAGGCTTGCCATGGTAAACACAAAATCAGCTTGGCCAACAGTGGCCTGGATTTTTGTTTGCAGTTTGTGTTTGTTGGGACAAAAACTTTAAAGAAACGATTTACAGAAATTTAGAAAGAAATTTTCAGATTGTATAACAAATTTTCGGGATTTGAAAAAATAAATTTTGTTTATATCATAGGCAATCATAAAGCAACATTACATTCTGTTGTATTTTTTTTATAAACATGTAATGATTGCTAATATTAAATGTTTATTCTCTGTGGAATGGAAAATTTTACTCAAACTCCTATAATAACATAAATAAATTATATAAAAATACGACATTTTATTGCAGCAAAAATGTAAAGAAAAACCCTTAAGACAGCTTTAAAAAAACTGTTAAAATTATTTCTGTACGATACAAAAATTATTGATTATGACATCTATCTATAAAAAATAAATCTATCACATAAATATGAATGCATCTACAGTGTACAATATATTATTCTCAATAATATATGCATAAACATAATAATATTTATTTAATCAAAAATGAATTGTACCAAGTCATATAAGCAAAACTTCAGCTTAAAATACTTTTAAGAGAAAAATGGACAGAAATTAATTTTCTTGCAAAAGAAATATTTTTCACATTTATAACAATACTTATAAAAATGTGTGTCTCCCAAAATCCTTTTTTCCTTCTTTTCAAGTTTATGACTGAATCCTTTTTACTTAAATGAGGTCAAAATTTCTGTAGTACATTAATCTTCATTAATAGTTTACTTCTCTTCACAGGTGAAATAAAATTTAAAAAAATTAAGATTGTTCTTTCACTAAGTTCTTTTCAAGTTATTATTATGTTTTATATATTATCATGCTGAATTATTTTTGGTAATTCCTTAATTTTAAACTATTTATTCTAATATTAAATTGCTATAAAGTAACTCAGTTTAGGGAATTACATTAGTGAAATCTGTAAATGAGATTTTTCATCAACGCAAATCTTATAAAACTGTATTTTTTTTACATAAAACATTATTTTAAATGAATTATGAATGTTTATTTTAAACAATATTCTGTTAATTTCATAACAGTTAATTTTTCATTTCTGAAACTTTTTGTGTGTATATTATATAATTCTTTATGTATCAAATCCTTTCAGGTTTTTTTTTATTTATTATTTTTTTTTTATTTTTATTTATTTTTTTTTGTAAAACTTGGATGGAAAAGGAATCTAAAATATTTTCTAAAATTTACTTTAGAAAATATTTTAAAATATTTGAAAACATTTTAATATGTTTAAAATATTAAAAATTATCGAAATTGTAGCGCATTTAAGATCTCTAACTAATGAATGAATGTAATATTTAAAACATGTGTTTTAAAATTAAACATATATGCCGAAAGATATCGTAATAGATTTTTTCGTATTCTTATTTAAATTTTCTAATACGAAATTCGAATAAATATATGTTTTTATGTTTACCCTGAATTCTGCATTTTTTAGAATATTATAAAAATTTTAAATGTAAATGAGTTCAAAATACCAATAAAAATAAAAATCGAAACAAATAATTAAATTGGAAATTGAATATTATAAGGCTCACAATGCATTCTAAATAATGATCATTATTGTTTTCTCTTGCAAATGGCCCGTTGTAATTCCAAAATATTTTAAAGAAGATGCAGATTTTACAACTAGCGTATACTCGCTAAGCATTTGAAAATGCAGTGTAGAATGTGACAGTGTAACAATTGTGTTGAAAGAATTTCATATTACTTTGAAGAAATGGAATAAATTTAAACATTTTAGTTTAACAAGAGATTAAATATTTAACTGTAGAAATGTGTCTTAATTATAAATTGTTACCAATTAATCCTCACAGTGAGAACTGAAGTTACAACTGAAGGATTTAAACATAATAAAGGAACGTTTTCCCATTTTGTTTGCAGTAATACATCAAACCTCAGAAAAGAAACTGAAAATAATTGGTAAGATAAAAAAAGTTGGGCTTTTATTCCAATTTTAAAGTTGGTTCAGCCATAAAATATTTTAATCAAAGGGTGCATGGATGATAGTATTATTTTTAAAGATTGGTTTTCCAAAGATTTTGTTCTATCGTCAGAGAAAGTTTTAAGAGGATGTATTCCATGAATGCAATATTCCTCCTTGATGATGCCAGAATTAATCCTGATACAGACACACTTAGAGATCCAGAAGCAAGTAACAATGGGATATAATATTCTCTCTTCAAATGTGACTGCTGTTTGCCAACAAGTACATTAAAGTATTTTGGAAATGCTTAAGAGAAACTTTCGAAGAGTTCTTCAGTCAAATCTTATACAAAAAAGGGAAGGTAGCCTAGACTTGATTCAGGATGTACAAAAGATGTGCTGAAAGGTGTGAGACCTGTTGTGCTAAAAGTGCTTGGGAAGCTAATAATTGTGTTATCATAATAAAAATTGTTACTCAAGGACAGAAAAAAAACACTGAAAGTAAAACCTTATGAAACCTGAAAAATATTTCTCCCTTAGTGCAATGTGTCCTCGTATGTAAGATTGCATTTTATCTTGAAGCAAGAAAATGGTTTTTAGGAGACGACCTGTATGAAATTACTGACGAATAAATTATTGCTTTCATTATTAGAGATGGTGGGGGAGATGTTAAAGAATGCCATAAAATATTGCACAAAGAAGGAAATAATATAGTTGAAGCAGCAACTTTCTGATCAGCAAGACATCGGGCTGCTGTGCATGAGGGATGGCAAAGTGTTGAAGCAAAACTTGAGATATATCGGTAGATAGTTGATGATGCTAACTTTTCTCTCATTCTGTTTTTGCATTTAAAATTTCTCCATATAAATCAATGAAAGTAAATAGATTTATTACGATTATTAATTCGTTACATTTCATCATACATTACATCTTCAACATAATCCTCTCTATTAGCAGAAATTTTTAGCAACCTTTCCACGAGTCTATTTACCGCGGATAATAGGGAACATACTATGTAAATATGAGGCCTGTAATTTATTTTATTAATTTTTTTAATTGGTTGAAAAAAGATTATTAAATGTTTCTTTATTTTCTAATAAAATGAATATAATTGATATAACTAACATGCATGAGAATAATTATTCAGATCATATCTGGATAATCATATTTAATATCAAATAATAGAAAACTAAACTATTTTTTTATTTGTCATTATATATAATGGTAAAATAGACTATTCAAAAAGAATTTAACGTTTCGAAATTATTATAGCGTTTCAGATAGAGTACTTATATATTTGATATCTGATTGTTATTTTAAAAATAATTTCTTCCAGAAATTGATTCAAATCCAAAAGTAACTTCTTCCAATGCTCTAGGCAGCCAAACTTTGTTAAGAGATTAGATCCTTTAAATAAGAAATTACATAAACCAATTTATAGGCACTTTTTTCAACGGTTGAGCATAAAGCAATCATCTGTTGACAGTCAACTTTTATATTCTTGTATGAAATAAATTTTTGACAGAATAAAATAATTCATAAACATTTTTTCAAGAAACTTTCCAGCATTGCAAATAGAACTCTAAGAAATATCTCGCTTGAATTATTATTCGATAAACTAGAGACATTTTAAGATGAAATACTTATATACAGCAACAAATGTTAGATATTAATCCGTTCAATGAAATTGGATATATTATTTTTCTAACTAACATAAATCGGTATTCATCTTTTCCATACATATATATTTATGTGTGTATGTTTTTCCTTATATATTTTATTATACTTACACACAGATACATACACACACACACACACACACACATATATATATATATATATATATATATATATATATATATATATATATATATATATATATATATATATATATATATATATATATATATATATATATATATATATATATATATATATATATATATATATATATATATATATATATATTATGTAGATTAGTAAAGAAAACAGATGTTGAGAGCAATATTTTTATATTTTTGCTTACCTTATATTTTGAACGTAAATATCTGTTATTAATATGATTTAGAGATATATTTCAAAAACACCTAATAAAAGCTTTTTAGAGATCTAATTAACTACACGAGAGAAATGTTTTATATATGATATTATAATTAAATTCAAAATTATTTTATAGGGAACCCATTTTCTTATTTGTAACAAATTTTATATCATTACTTAAAAATGTTTTCTAAGAGATAAATTTAAGATTTCATATTACTAATATTATTAATTGTTTATTTAAAAATTTTCTTGAGTAAACTATAAAATTTCCAATTTGTTTTGTATAAAATATTTGCATACATACATATACATACAAATATTATACATACATATATATATATATATATATATATATATATATATATATATGATAATATATATATATATATATATTATATATAGTATATTATCTATAATATATATTGAATTCTATATTGATACATAATATTTATAAACTAATCTCTATTAAGAATCGTTATACATATGACATTAAATTTAATACAATATTTAACTAAAATATGGATTATTTGCAATGGTATTCACTACATCCAGAAAATATCAATTATTTCCAGTGAGTCATATGGAATATATAAACTAAAAGAATTTAATTAATAACAAATTCAGATATACAAATTAAAGTAGGTATAATATTTTTATGTGGTCTGATAATTTAAAAAAATACTATTGAAACAGGAATCCATTAGATATTTTTACATATTTTAAGATATAAAATAATATTTAGATAATTTGCATATTTGTCATATAGCAATCAATCATGCACATCAATATTCATCTATGTTACCATATGTTTTTCACATTTTATAGGCTCATATATATATTTCCAAGTTTTCATTGTAGTTTTATTTATTACTTTGTCATCTGTGTTATAAATAAGCAAATTATAAATAATCATGTTATTTTTTATAACTAAATATTTAACTAAACAAATCCTGTGTTTCACTTTTCATAATCTTCATTTATAATTTTTAAAAAATGTTTAATTGAATGACGATAATTTTCAATCATTTTAAGAATGTTAACTTTAATAGGCAAGAAAAAACTTAGAAATAAAATGTTTGTACTTTTGAATAATGAAATTTTTTCAATGTATAATACATAGCTCTCAAATCTTTGCTAACTTTAAACATTAATTATATTATTATCAATATGTTTCTGAGTTATTAATTATAATAACAGAATGATATATTTAGGTATTACTTTATTTTATGATTTTCATTTACTGTTAAATATAAAGTTTTAGATACTCTCTGCTTAATGTTCTTTTACTTTCACTCCTACATTAATTTTATTATTTATACCAAATTTTATTACGAGTTATATGTTTATTTTAGTTGTTTAAATTTAAATCACATCTAAGTTACGCATACAACAAGTTAAACTATTTCGGAATTTGAGTACGTCATTTTTTATTTCCAATTAAATTTAAAAAACTTATTGATTAATTAAATAATACATAATTTTAACAAAACTCTGATATTTAATTTGATATATTTTATGTGTACTTAATTTTTGGGTGTCTATTTTCATACTATTGAAATCATAAATAGCTGAACAAAATAAGTTTATTATTTTAATTACTTGTTAGTTTTTGTTAAAACTATTGATAATGCTCATTATAAGAGACAATTATTCATATAGGTTTCAATTGAAATTAACAAACAGTTATTGAATAAATAATAACGCATAATTTTAATTTGAAAATGCAAATAACAATTTATATTTATTGACTTGTCTTAAATTTATCAAGTGTCATATTCACATATAAAATTTAAATTATGTTACTAAAAATGTAAAAAAATAAAATACAATAAATGTATTAGGTTTTTTAGAAATTCATAAACCAATTTAATTTGTATTCATATATCAAAGAAAATGTAGCACAGCAACCCATTTCAATTTCATTGCATACAATTTCATTTTATAACATGGAACATAGACCTCACATATTTTTTATTTCAAGAAATCGAAACAAAAATATAATGAATAGAAGAAAGAAAAGTAAAATAAAAACACAATTTACTGGAATCTCCATTCCTTAAATTCTTTTCATTCGCAGTATTTTTAAAGAATAAAATCACAAAGTTACAGCTTTTTTTATTGTTAAATAAACAACAAGAAGGAAAATACAAGGTTTAATTTCTACATACCTTTAAGCAAATATTTTATTAAATTTATAAATAAAAATAAACAATATATAATAATATATAAATAATATATGAATAAAAATATATTAAAATGTATTATATTCATAAATGTAGCTAAACTTCCTCTTTAATGTTTCTAAAATTTTAGTTCTTTCAATATTTGTATTTTTAAGTGATTAAAGGAAGTTATATTAAACTTTTAGTAGCAACATATATTTCTGATGGAAGTCATGTCACAAGAAGAAGTTATCATTTTAACTAGTGATTAAAAAGAACACGGAAGAATTTTTGAAAAATTATTTATTTTAATAATTATTACTTATTTTTAAAATCGATATCTTGCTCTCAATAATATAAATATTAATGTTTTATATATTTTCAAAACTGTTGCTTTGTAAGAAATTATCATATAATAATTGCCAAAAAAAGAAAATTATATTTTGAATTTTGGTAATTGTGTGTATTGCTTCAGATTAGTTGTCAAAATCCAAAATGATTTTCAGAATACTTAATTTTAATTTGACAAACGTACTCTCACTCTCTAAAGTGACTTTACACTTTTAGCAAATAAAATGTGCAATATAATTTTAAATTCGTTATCTCTCTAAAAATTACAATCAATAAAATTTTCATTGCATTAACAATGGAACATCTTTTATCAGTCTCACGTTTATCAGAGTAACATTTAAAACAATTACATTTGAAAACATATTGTAAATTACATAAAATTTAATTAATGATTTTAATTGAGTTCATCTCTTTTTTGACTATTATTTTGAAAACTCATTACAACAAATGTAAAAATAAATTTATCATAATATTCTGCATATTATTCTGAATATCATTAACGTCTTTTAAATAAAAATTGCATATATTTATTATTAATGAATTAAGAACCTGAATTCTCTAAATAATGGTATTCTTAGAGCATTTTATTAAATATTACCTAAATCCTTACTTCCCAATAAAATTGTGATTCTGTTAGTGAAAATATTAAATAAGATATTTTAAATATTTTTATTTCTGATAAATTATAATTTCATTTAATTTTGGTGATATTTTTATATATCTTTATTATTTTATATAATAGCTTTAAAACATTTGACTAGTAGTATGTAGGAGTAATACAAACATTATTATAAAACTGAACGGCAATAGATAAATACCTAACACACATGGTAATAACTCTTCAGATTAAAATGTATACGTAATCAAATATTTCAAATAATATATTGTTTAATGCAAAACCATATTGATTTCACTTTGATATGATATTTTCTCAATAATTTTCGCTAAGAAATTAATTTATCTAATATAAAATTTAACAATTAAATAAAGAAAATTAACAAAGTAATTAAGCAAACATGAAGATTTCCTTTAAAATAGTACAAAATTCAAAATACTAATTTTTATTTTAAAAACTGAATAAGAATACAGCCTTTTAAGTAACCATTTTGTATTGAAAACATTCTCAATCAGAACAAACTTTATGTACTGACAAACAGTATACTTAAGAATTTATTTGAATGTTAGAAATTCATATGCAGCATACAACATATTGGCATATAAATATTTATAAACATCATGTTTCTGTAACATATCGTAAATTCATTCTGCACTCTTTATAAGTAATATTACAAAATGTAATAATATGAGAATATGTAGTTTTTGAGTATTTATGAAGTTGAAATGATTTGATAAGAAAAATGAGTGATTTCCCATTTTTAAAATATTAAATAAAAGTATTTTCGCGACTTTTCATAAGTTTTAAAGACTTTAATTTATTTATTGATCATTTAGTCTTTTGAAATTTAAAGAATGAGATTTACATTTTAATATTTTTAAGTGTTGTTTCATTTATTATGAAGGAATCTTATTAAGATAGTAAAAATATATTAACATTTTTATGTGCAGGAATTAACAACTTTATATATTCAAAGTCAATTTTATATTGTTTTTTATTATTTTAATGACATTTAAAATTTAAATAAAATAAACAATTAAACTTAAATTTTAAATCCAAACTTATATTATACTATGTTTATTGGATAAGAAAAAAATCTGATATTGCAACTTATAATTTTTCTATCTGTATATATAAGAATCTCTTAGATAATAACTGTACAAGGCTCCATAATATTGTATCATGTTTTACATAATAGTATACAAAATTATCTCTTTAAGCACAAATTTGTTAAAATATTATTTAAGTAAAAATAAATTAAAATAAATTATAAATCCATTCTTTATTTTTCTTTTTTATTTATATTTTTACCAAAAATAATTAATAATTATAATTTAGAATGCCTGAAATTGTTCATTTTTCTATTTTTTATATTTTGTATTTCTAAGGTGAAATTGTTTATGGTATACATAAACTAAATTATCCTATAATTCGCTGTACAAAAATCACAACAATACTTATGTAATGCTTACAAAAACACTAAATTGAAGACAAAATTAAAATATTTCTTTTTTCAAAAATTAATATAATTTAGAACATGATTTGTGTGATAAATAATCAATGGTTATTATCTGATTGACTTACAAAACTTATTATAATTTATACATGCACAGAGTTATTTGTTTTTAAATACATTAGTAATGTAGTGCACTCTATTGAATTTTATATGAAAATGTCAGCAAATTTTGGAAAATATATCAATAAAATGTAAATAATGCTAATAATACAGAAATACTTAATTCATTGATTCGTTCAAATTTATGATGGACTACTGAAAGGATATCTTGTATTTTCATTCTAAAATATTATCTATTCAATTAATAATCATATGTAAAGTTAAAAATGCTTTAATTTTGCTCTTGATTTCTAATAATCTTATATTCCTTTTATACATTTATGGATTGTTAAAAATCTGAAAAATATGCTTGTTTAAACAAAACAAATTTGTAATAAAATGTTTTAAAGATTTTACTTATTTCAACTTATAGAGAACTTTCTGAAATAAAATAAAAACAATTAAAAATTTTGTGGAATTCTAAATATCTTACATAATATTATAAGTAAAGGAAATTAAAATTAGTGAACAAGTATCTCGTAAACATAAGGAAAACCAATATAATTTATTTAACTAAGTTTCACCATTATCAAGGGCATGAAAAAAATGTATCACTTTTGAGAAATAATTTATTCAATCTATTTTATGCATATTAATTTAAAAACATTCAATATTATTTAATTTATTTATATATTATTTTTTATAATTTAAATTTAATTCGAAATGAAATACTAAATATTTTCTATTTCATTTCGAATTAAATTTAATTGAATTATTATAAAAGCATTTATTTTCATATGAGTTTTATTGTAAAACTAAAATTATTTCAAGAAATTTGTTCAGTTGAAAGCTATTCAAACATAAGTTTATATTTAATGATGAAAAAAGGTTTTGGAGGAAAATTATTTTTATTTTCCAAAATGTTATGCAGGTTATTAATGTTTAGAAAATTATGTGATTTTCAATATTTATTTCTAGCATTTTTTATAGTTTTGATTTTTCAGAAATTTTCCCATTCTGAAACACTAAATAATTTTTGACAATATTAAAAGCAATTCATTAAGACTTATATATCTTTAAGATATTAATGTGCAATATAATAATATATATTATATAATAATACCATTATTGATTTATATCTCTGTAAAATAAATTTTTAAATGTTCAAGTAAACTCTAATAACTAAACATATAAAAATTAGTGACTTTTATTTTAAGAAATATAAATTATGCTTATATTTTTATGTAAATTTTGTTTTATAAATAATAATATGTAACTAATTTTGTTAACTAATTATATATCATCTATTATTATATTTTATTATGTATTATTTCATTATACATTTAAAATTATAAAAATTTTTACATAGCATTTAAAATATGGAAAATTAAGAAACATGTCTTTCATTAAAAGCCTTTTTTTTCCTAATATAAAATAATATAAAACTTTAAGTTATACAATTGCACATCAAATGTTTTAATACATATATGTTGTAGAACATTTTAGCTCTTGAAATTTATTCAGTACCCACTATATAATAATTAAATTGAAAATGAGTTAAATGTCTATTCAAATTGGGTATCAATGAAATTGTTTAATTATTTAGTGACACATATAGCAAAACAGAATAATAGATAAGTTTAAAAATTACTTTTTTATGTCCGCACATGCTATTTCAATAAAATTCCAAAATCTTGCAAATGTGATTTACTTTACAAAAACATTTATATGTGTATTGAGCAAAATTTATATTCATCTGAAACAATTATTACCATATTATATAAGATCCTTATTTCTGTCGTAAACTTAGCATTTATGTTTTATGCTATAAATAAATATTTATAAATATTTTATATTTTAAATGTTTAGTATGCAAAATGTAACCATTATTTTTGCACTTAGTAACCAAATATACACAATAAAGCTCATTTTATTTGTTAAGAATAGTCAAAATAACACAAATATTAAAATAAAGTTATATATTCGTTGATAAAGTTTGATTGTTTATTTTATGTTAATTAAAATACATTAAAAGTAAAATATTAAAAGTAAAATAAAATTAAAATATATTAAAAAATAATAATATTGAGCTGTTAAATACATGCATTTTTCATACAAAGATTCACTTTGAAAAAGTGATAATATTCGAAAAGCATATTTTCTAAAATACATTTTTCTATGTTGATAGATTTTACAAAAAATTCCCAAGTATAAGTAAACTTATTACGTTTCATCAACACCTGATGAAACTAATTTTTAAAAACTGTATACTTCTCAAAATGCATTAAACTAAAAGATATACTGTACTAAAAAACTTCAAAACAAGCACAGAAATAAATTAAATACTCACAGAAAGTCACTTGAATTAAAGAAAACACATGAAAATATAAATTTTATTTCTTATTTCCAATTATGTTTTTCGAATAAGTCAATTCCAAATGCCTGTAAAATTACGATGAGTAGATGCTTCGTGAAATATTGAGAGAATCTTATTTTCCTTAAGTACATTCACTAGATGCATGATACAAAATTAATTTCTGTTTAGCAAAATATTTAAATTGAAAATTTCTGATAGGAATACAGGTTATTAAACTAGAGGAAACAATTGAAAAAAATATAATATTTTTATTCCTTTCGTAAGAATTTAATTAAAGTTATAGATATCAATATTTTATTAATAGAAACGTAAAAATTTTACTAGTACGAAAAAGCATTATTGAAGTTCAATAATTCTTTTTTTTCTCAAGCGTTTCCTATGTCGCATCGCTCTGATTTCCAATGTGAAATGTGACCAAATGTGAAGCGACCATCTAGATATAGCTAGGTTGATCGATACTTCTAATGTTTTGTGGTATCTAAGATCATGGCAATATGCACGCATAAGCCTTGCAAAGCCAAATAGTGGATGGAAAGAGAAGTTCAGTAAAAGAGACTGTCAAGATTGCAATATTAAAAACCAACAGCTGCATTAAAAGGACTGAAAAACTTACTCTATATCTGGATTTTTAAATGTTAATGATTGCATATAGAAGACATCTTTATAAACAGAATATTTACAGCATAGCAATAACTAAGCCATTTTTCACAAATGTTGATGCCTCATATCATCTTAGTATGTCGCTCATAAAACCTAATAGATTGATAAGTGGAAGAAAGTAATATGCTCTGGTGAATGCGTTTTTTACACTTTTTCTCGCAATAGGATTGGTAAATGACACCCTATTTTTAGGAAATATCAATAGAATAGAATTGAACCATCATGATCTTTTTAAAAAGCCCAATATGGAATATATGTCCTTCATCAGCCTTTCTCTCAGCACTTTCACAGTATATTCGTAAAAATGGTACAGACTTCATTTGAATACTATTTAACATTTGTTTAGATTGAATCCTTGGGAATCCACACAAACTATATTAAATGTCAAATATATATATATATATATATATATATATATATATATATATATATATATATATATATATATATATATATATATATATATATATATATATATATATATATATATATATATATATATATATACATACATATATATATATATATATACATATAAGCATGTACACCATATATATCATAGATAATTCTTCATGCATATTATACATACAGCTGCAATATTTATCAATTCATATATGTTTCAGTAAATGTTATACTTAAAATATAAATTATAAAAAAAGCAAGAAAAAGGTTATGAAAAGGAATATTTATCCAGATAGTTTATGTAACAAAAAAATAATATTTACCCTTTTCCAAAAGTATTTCCAATGATTTTTAAAAAGTCCATAAAAATAAATAACTTCATTTTTAAAACACAATCATTGGTAAAACAAAAAAGCGTTAGATAAAAATGTAGGTTTTGAATTGATGATTTTATAATGTACATTACATATTTCTAGTAATTTGAAATAGCATTGCATTTTTAAATAAGATTCATATTTTTCGTAATGATTTTTTTGTTTTGGTTTTAAAAGTCCACTAATGATTTTTTAGCTAAGTGTAAGTAGACATTTTATATTTGCATAGCAATTCAATATACAGTTTTTAATTAACTGCTTTTCTATTGATTTAATTATAATAAAACAAAAAAGCTTATGTAGTTAGGCTAGCTAAAAAATTTAAATAAAAAAATCTTTAATTTATCTAACATATATAACAATTTATATTAGACATAAATCCTAAAAATTACAAACTTGTCTTTAACCCATTAAAATCTGTTTTAGGTTTCATTACAACTAACAAACGCCTTTACAACTTTCAACCTAGGATCGTGCTTGACGGCCACCCGCTTGTATATGAAAAACACCCGAAATATTAGGGATTTACACTTGACCCTGGACTAACCAGCAACAATCAAATTGACCATCTAGTGAAAAAGTAAGAAAGAAACTAAACGTCTTAAAATACATTTCCGGTAGGGACTGGGGGACGGATGCGTCTACCCTCAGAACGACTTACACATCCCTCATTAGACCTTTATTGGAATATGGGTATCAGATCTTGCGAACAGCATCTGATACCATTTTAAAGAAACTAGAAAGGATCCAGCTTAGTGCTGCTCGAATCATTACAGGATTTCGTAATAGCTGCCCTAACGAGATTGTTCTTTATGAGGCTAATCTCCAACCACCGAGTCTGAGACGGACTTCCAATATATCAAGATATTTTAGTAAACTATTTAGCTTTGGAGACCAACATCGAACTGCTTCATATTTAAAAGGTTTGAAAAGCAATCAAAGACTCAAAAGTGACAGCCCCTTTAGCAGTGCAGCCAAACAGAATCTCTTATTTCCTGAGATTGAATCCTGCCTTTTGGGGCCCCACCGAAGTCCACTAGAGGATCTTTCTAGAGTTTTCTTTCAGTAATAGAAAAGATATGCATCCAGCACATCTAAAGCAATTGGCTTCGGAAACAATACATAGTTCCCCATTAGGCGCAGTTCAGATATTCACTGATGGAAGTAAACAAGACAATGGTAACACACTCAGTGGAGTCGTGATTGTAACTCCCGACGGCGTTACTAAACTGAACAGGCGAAAACCAAACTTTTGTTCTGTCTTTAGATCGGAATTGATAGCCATTGACGAGGCCCTAAAATTTATGATCTCGATTAACAGCAATTGCGACATCTGGATTTACTCAGACAGCAGGAGCTCCATTTAATACCTAAGCAGATGGAGATGCATTAATGACAGGCTCGGCATGGACATTTTAAATAAACTTAAGAGTTACTCTTCACATAATGACATTCATTCACCGTGGATTCCCTCCCATGTGGACCTCCACCTCAATGACTTGGCCGATGAATTGGCTAAGGAGGGCTGTGCTGAAACAATTGAAAATGGTGAACTAATTACGTTTAGTGAAATTTTCTCAAAGGTCAAAGCCGAAAACAGCAAGACTTGGAGGATCCCACCTACTCATGACTGGTACGAACAAAACCATCATGGGGCTGCCCTTGAGCTGAAGGCCAATAGGAAATTGCAAACCACCGTTACCAGGCTCATTACTGGACATGCTCGCTCCCTTACATTCGTTCAAGGTCAGAGGGTGTTCCCTGTGTGCCTCAGGTGTAACTTCCACCAAGCTTCTCCGGACCATCTGCTCTCCTGTCTGGGTTTGGAGAAGAGAGATCTTTTTGAAAACCCTGCGCTGGTTCGGGACTTTCTCTGGGCGAACGATCTACTGGACTTGGTATAGATTGTACTAGATCAAGTGGAATAAGGAACAACAACATAAATCCTAATAGTGTTAATTATATACTTTTAAGCCAGTTTTAATATTTAAATTTCAGAGATTTTTAAATTTCCTTCAATGTTGGGTATACGAATTTTAAAAAATATACATAGCATTGAAAATGAATTGTAAATTTACGATAACACTGAATGTAAATGTAATTTATAAAATTTCTAGCATTTTAAATTTTGAAATTTTTTATATATTTGTTTCAAAAAATGGTGTATGGATTGTAATTGAATCCTTATGTAAAATTTACTTTAACAAGATCTTTCAGATTTTACTCACTTCAGCTCATTCACATCAAATCTGAATATTGGATAAAAGAAAGAGGAAAATTATGCCCGTAAAACTCTTTTTTTATGCGGTTGTGTTTGAGGAACGAAAATGTACTTAGTATTCAGAATATTATTTAATTCATTCATTATTTGGAAAAAATTAACCTTAACTAACTGTATTCTATGAAATTTATTTTTATCATGATAGTTTCAATTGATTCATATGAATGCGTCCAATAATATTTTATTTTAAAATTGCTTCATACACTTATTAAACATATTTACACTTTGACAATAATGCAGTGCCAGAACAAATATATTTTGTTAGCAAATATTAAAAATTTTAATTTGCAATAAATATAAATTATCTTACGCATTTCAAAAAATCATTTACTTAAATATTATCTGTAGAAACCAATTATATATAAATTATGTATTTTCCATTATTATAATTATATAAGAATCATAGTTTGTTTTTAGAAGCAGTTTTATCCTAATGCTTAAAATATTTATTCATGGCAAAATATTTTGAATTTAAATAGTTGATTGCTCGATTTCCATACATCAAAAAACACTTTAAACTGTGACTTTGGTTTATTTATCTAGTACAATCGTATGTGTTCAAATTCTAGATAGAAAAATGCAGTAATGTTTTTTTATTTACAAATAGTAGGGGTGAAAGTTCTACAGTTACTTATTGTGTTGTTAAGGGTCACTATGGATTTTAAGGTTAAAATGCATTGCATAAATGAATTTAAATATTTTTTTGCTGACGAAAAGATATTTTTATGATTAACTATTTGAAAGACAAGAATAATCTGACACACTAAATCCAGGATTATATGGTAACTAGCTTATGAGACCATTGAAACACACAAAAAAGAATTTTTAAAATACAAAATATACCTAATAATGTTAATAAGTGCAAACAAACTAAGATAACAGCAAGGAAATGTGCTTCTTTGCAAAAAGTGTGCTGTAGAATGTATATCAAAATTTATGTAGTATAAATTACTTTCTAAATTTTATGCTACCACTGGATGAGTCGAATTTTACTTTCTCATTTCTTTAATTACTAGAAAAATAATTTGTTTTACTAATAACTTATTTTATTTGATTTAATATAAAATTGAAATAGTTTTGATACAAGAATCCGGAATTTTGATTGTTATTTATGTATTGTTTTATAGTTACACTGTGCATAACAGTTTCAATAATTTAAATAGTCTAAAATTGTATCCCTTTTTAATGAATTCTTAGCTTAAATAAAATAGTATTAGAATATAGGATGACTTGGAAACTGACTTATTTCAAACTTATGTCATAAAAACATTGATTGTTGAAAAGAAAAATATTTAACTACACACATATCAATAATAGAATATTTATTTTATGATTTTATCACTTTCATTCAATTTGGCATTAACAATCATGACGACATTGACACTATTGATATATGAACATTAACTGATATATTCATAATTATCATAAATTTATGCACATTTATAGAAGCCAAATAGTATTCTGATTTCCTCAAATGAAAAAATCAATTATGTAGGATTCATTTTTTGTTCCATTGATTCCCATAAATGTTATGAGAAACAAATTTCATTGAAGTTAAAATCATTATTTTTAAAACAATTGAGACACATCATTTGTTTTATTAAATATAATTGATGCAATTATAAAAATCCATTTCGTTAAATATTGCATTTTATTTTTAATGCTTGTAATGCTTTAATCTATTTAATCTAATATAATTATAATAAATATTTCTAGATTGTAAACATCGATAAAATAGAATGAAATAATATTGAAGCGAAATTTATATTTGTATATGAAACAAACATATTTACAGTAAAATTTAATTCAATAACGAGGGCATATCTAATTTGTGTTAAGTTATGGAATCGTTTGGCAAACGACCAAAAGGGGATGGTTTGTCATTCCTTGATCCGGAAATTAGTATTTACCTTTAGTCGTCACTGACAATCAAACGAGTGCTAATTAATAATTTAATCGAATGACTCGTCAAGTATTTGATTAGCTGATAAGAACTCCAATATATCAAATTTGTTAAGAAGGAATAGTAATAAGGCACTAGACAATATATAAAGAAAACTGAGTTTATGCAAAATTTTCATCTCAATAAAAATAAATACATAATTGAGAAACTTGTGTTATATACATCTTTTCATGCAGAGCTAATAAATATGTTTTATACTATTACTTTATATTTTATTTAATAATATATTGTATATGTTTATAGTTTTCTGAACAATTTTAAGGAAAATATGTATGTTTATTTAGTTGTGTATATGTATTAATGTTTATGAAAATTACACTGGATGCGGACATGAAGTAGACAAAACTCCAGAGTGTACATGAGACTGTTATAAAATATTTCATAAAAAAGGAATTTGTTGTTAAACATGAAAAAAATGTATACATTGGAAAAAAATAAAAAAATATTCTCGTTACATTTATTCGACAGTATATTATTAAAAACTAACGACAAATATGGTATAGATATATTTGGTACAATATTAATAAATAAAAAATATTAAATATGATAAAAATATTACACAATATGTGTTTTACACCATACTTTTAAAATGATTTTGATAACTAAATTAAAACAATACATATGCGTTATCAGAATAGGAGAAAAATTGGAATCTAAACGAATCATGCTTCTTACTCTAAAATAATATACGTTTAAGTACTAATCAAAAATTGTGCATTTTAATTTAACCTAGTGTATTACTTTGAGTTATTATTTTTCTAATGCAGAGACAGTTAGAAGATTATCTACTGTTTTAAATGGATAAAAAGATATTATCTATTTTGTTTCAGGTATTAATTATACAAATGTTTGTTTAAAGTAAACATTAGTGTTTTAACCATTCTGACAAACGTTTGGCTACTTACAAAATGCAAGATGATTCAATAAATTTGGAAGTTTCTTTGTTTGCAATATGAAAGGTTTTGCAGGTTTTTTCAATGAAAGAATATTTTTGCATTAGCAATAAATTTCATTCCATGATTTCACAGCTTATTGCATTTGTCAAAGTATGGTTAATAATTTCAAATTTAATAATAATTTTTGGTTGATTGGGATTTATATGCATGTCAATTATAATTTTCAAAACTCAGTTGTATATGAGTCATTTTGTTATCTGCTAAGACTCCACAATCTGATGTATTTTAAAATATATTCATAATATTTGATTGATCAATTGTATACTTTACTGGACGTTTTTACCTTTTGACATATATTTGTTCATGAGAGAAATGTAAAAAAAAATCTTCAATAATTTCATCGGCATGTTTATGATAGAATAATTTATAAACATGAATTATAATTGAATGATTATAAATCTATAATATGAATTTAGATTAACTTAAAATATTTAAACAGTATACAAAAATTCTAAATTCCAACATAATCTTCAGTATGTAACACGAAACACTCGTCGTTTTTTCAGAATTTGCATGTTTTTTTTCAGACTTGCAGATAGCGTGACATTTTTGTAAATTAAATAAGTTTTATAAAACAATTGCATAACTGCTTATCTTTATGAAATCATGATGTTAAAAAATTATGCAAAACTATTAATTGCTATGTTTTTACGTATTTGATTCAAAAAAATTGTATTGCCATGCTATCATGTCTTTAATTTTCCATTCTTTAATGGCAATTTACGTTTAAAAAGAAAATCATTAGTTATGTCAAATCAAGTAATTGGGTGTGACAATAATCGTCAATTGAAGTCAAACATCATTCGCGTACAATTGAGATACAATTAAGATTTCCATCACAAAAATAAATAAATCAAACAGCATAGATCTTAAATAGCTCCCATATGTATGTTAAATTTTTTAAGACACTTCCTAAGTTCTTTTCTTTTAAAAACTCTAAATGGAAATAAATTGCAAATTAAATTTCATTAAAATTCCTGATGAATACATGTGCTTGAAAGGTGCGTGGAAATATACAAACAAATAGCTTTCTTTTTAAATGTGTTTGAATAATACTTAAAAATTACATGGAAAATATTTTTGTCAAAATATGTCATAAGAGTATGATGCCATGAAAAGATAGCTCATTTAAATCAATACTAAATTGCTTTATTTAATATTAATTAAGTATAAATTATAAATAGAAGGAAATTAATATTATTTTCATTTGGGTTAGTTTTTATATATATGCTTATGAACCTTCCAATTCTGTTCATGTAAGTCCTCAAGAATTTTTTTACTATAATTCTTTGCCTATTGTTCACATTAATTTTTGCATTTGAGATAGACTAAAATAAACATGGGAATTCTTTTTAATTTAATTAAATAACTAGTATAATGAAGGTTGAAAAAGATTAAAAGAATAATATAAAATTATATAAATCTACATTTTATGTATATGTAATTTGTAATTCATAAGATTAAATTTTTAAATACTTTTTGCTATTTAAAATTTATCTTAAATTTTCAAATTGAACTGCTTATTAAAAGCTGACTATTTTTTTAATTTAGGAATTATATTTTGAACCACCATTTTCTCAGTATATTTTTAGTTATAGTTATCATAAATGATTCATTTTGTTCTAAACATAATTGCATTTGGTCAATATAACTGTAATTGAAGTTTTAAATAATGTATTTACAGACCAATAAAAAAGCTTTCAAAACCATATTGGTCTTATTTTATTATTAGAATTAAGAACAATTTAAAGAATTTAAAAGAATTTTAAAAGTTATATTTATAGATTTTGATGCATATTAGTCGTATATTATGTTAGATCTTCGATTACAGCAATAATAGTTTACTTTAACCACACTAGCTATTAAATAAAAATTTTCAATCGGTGGTAACTGCATATAGTTTATGTTGTATCCAAGCAATAAAATTTGTGCATTGCATTGCAGAAGACATATATTATTTACAATATCAATATAAAATATTGTGTTTACATTGTATTACTTCTCATTTGTGAAATCATGTGAGAAAGTATATTTACATTATCTGAGTAAACCTTCCTCTTAGCAATGAAAACATTTTAGCATAGAAAAGACGAATGAATAAGGAATGTCGAAAATAGCAAAACAAATGATGTAATAAAAGTTTCATTTAACGTTCAAAGAACTAGGTTTAAAATTGAAATATGCATATCATATATTTGATTTCAAAGCATAAAGATTGAGATGTTTTCGGCACACTTATGGAAAACCGAAGCACAAGGAATAAGGTACGTTCTTTCGATGTGAAAATGTTGAAAGAAAAGCTTTTCTATGGGTAAAAGTACATCTCTTGGAAGATTCCAAGGTATTGTTTTTCAATAAATTGATTTTTTTAGAAAATCATCCATCTGAAAAGTAAAAATAAAAGTTTTAGATTTTTTTTTCTGAAACATCCTGTTTCATCAGTTTGCCTTTAAATAAAACACCAAAAACTATTTTATTTTGTGAAATATCTTTCTCTTCTTTTATATTTCATTAGTTCTTAATGAAAATATAGAAGTCTTATTTAAGTCATTACTTAAATAATAAAATCTAGGAATGATCTGAAACAAGTTTGATCATAAACATAACTGAAATGGAAACTGTTTTTTCAATAATACACATAATTGAAATATGTAAGATTGTTTTTTATTTTTCATAATGTATATGAGTAACAGGAAATTCATAATAATTTATTCCTTTAATATAATCTTGAAACATATTGAATGAAAGAAAAATACTTATAACAAATAATAATCATAATTACAAATGACATAGTTTTATATTTGAAAATTACATTTTTCACGTCTTTATTTGTTTATGTTAAAACTCTAGTAACAAAAACAAGCATATTTATGTTTGTTTATTTACATTAACCTTAAACTTGTAAAGCATTTAAATAGTAAAATGTTTCCCGAATGTCAATTTTGCACTTAACAATCATTATTAATTGGAATTACTTGATCAAATTTACTCCTTCATAAACACAGGAATTTTACCATTATTTAGAAACACATATCAAATTTCCATGATAACTATTTGACAAAAAATTTTGGAATTTATTTTAATACCATGTATAACATTAGAGTTTAAATCTTTGCTGTTATTTTAATAAAAGATTCGTACTCAATTTTACATTTAAGGATTCTTCACATGCGTTATCTAGAAAACATTTAAGTTTGCTTAGTGCATGTAAAACTGAAATGAATATTTATGTCAATAATATAAAGCATGCTTAACGTTTTACATTTGTAGAAACACATCAATATTACTTAAATATTTCGGTAGCTTAAATATATTAATGTCAATACGTATATATATCAAAATTATATCTAACAGTATACATAGAAAAAGCATTGAAATATTACTTATATTTAATACAATTATGAAACGAATCACTAATTACTTGTTATTAAGTTCTCTCTTTTAAAAAGAACATAAAAACCGCAGTTTTCATTAAAAATATATACCTAGCAATTTAATATGCATTATAATCTCCTATGTAACATGTTCTAATTTCATCAGTTTTATTATATAATCTTCTTACAAACTACTAATTCAAATTTAATTGCTCTTAAATTTTCATTTCTAGATTTTTATCTGGTATTAATTTTTTTATTTAATTCCTTGGGATCATTAAAATTTCATTTAAATAAAAAAGTCTGAGAGAGCTTTCTATACGGCTGTATAATAAATATTCTGATTGTTTAAAGAATATTTTGATATTATTGCTGTCTTGAATATGGATGAATTACATTTATTTTATTTATAAAGACAGTCTAACTTTGTTATGATATAAGACGCAATTTTTTCACCATAAATCGAATATGATAGGAATAGTTTTTATAGCAATTTATAAATAATTCAAATAGAAAGGAATCCTATCGCGTCTGATTCAGATGGAATTAAAAATCTGTATATAATATTTGATTAGGATTATAATGTTATACTGTATATTCTTAATAATATTTCAAGCAGAATATTAAATGCAATTAATATAGGAATAGTAATTATACTTTCTAAAGTGTGTTATAGGCTGTTAATCATATACAAAGCTCAATCTTCTACATCTGTTGTCTACTGTAATTTCATTATATGCAGCATTAAGTACGGGTGTATTCCAGTAATTTTCCTATTGTAAATGTAGAATCAATAGATATTTTCTTATTTTGAGGGCATATATTTCAAACATACATTATTGAGACAATTATTAATAACAGATGAAATTTATACCTTAAAAAATATTGTTATTAAACTTGTACAGCATTCGGTAAGAAATAGCATCTGAATAACATTATAACACAGGTATTTCTAATTTTATATAAATATAAATGCTTCTGCAAGTGATCAGAGTCTCAACGGTAGAAGAATGTGATCGATTATCAGAGTGAATTGCACACCCTATTTTCTCATCAGATATTATAATAGTAATACTGTATTAGTAAACATTGAGAATTTAATTTTTCAGGGCAAAGAAATTTTCATCCGTTTTAAGTGACAAAAAGTATTATTGATAATATTAACATTCTTAAAATCATGAAAGCTTAAAATTTGTAAGATGAGCAACAATG
This sequence comes from Latrodectus hesperus, assembly GCA_037975125.1. NCBI lineage: Eukaryota > Metazoa > Arthropoda > Arachnida > Araneae > Theridiidae > Latrodectus > Latrodectus hesperus. Next base: position 78,665,118 of record CM075857.1, on the reverse strand, counting down.
CATATGATGCAATGAATATAAAAGATAGGGGAAACTGCCTCAATAAAAACAGAGACTTGAGGGCTAATTTATGAAATTATTTGTAAATATTGAGACTTAATATCACTGTAAACATGCCAGTTGACAGACGCAGTTGAGAAGATAACTAAAACACTGCAGGTTACGAGATATTGTATAAACTCAAAGTAAATATGTAAAATGAAATATAACGTACTAAAAATATAACAAATTTAGAATATATCTGGTAAAATGAAAAATAAATTTAAAAATATACAAAACTTTACAGTAAAATAGGCTTGAATCCATGCAGAAAGTGGAGGCAAAGTGGTAAAATATAATGTCATTTAAGCAAGAAGACTAATAAAAATTTTAAAAAAAATTAAATTTTATTATATCATAGATTTTCCTTTTCTAAAAATGTATGCATATCAATAAGAAGATATAGGCATTCAAAAAATATAATATGTTTTGTGAAAATTATCTTTTTTCAAACTTTTTATTTTTCTAATAATAGAAGAAAACATGGAATTCATATTCAAATGTTTTTAAGGAAAATATTGTGATTCGTAATAGGGTTTGGAAACTGTATACAGTTTATTACTATTTTATTCTTCATTATCAGATTTACTTTCAATGAATTTTTGAGTTTTGTTTCTTGCGAATACTTTTTTCTCAAATTATACATAAATCTGAGAACTTCAAATTCACTAAATATCTCCATATAAAAAATAGAAAACATGACATTTGACAGACGTAAAGGATCATAAATAATAAAGTTTAAGTTCATAAAGTAATAATAAAATTTGATGATATTCAAGTTTGAGATGCACAGATAAAAAACATAAATATGTTGTCTACTACAGTGAAGGAAATCACTAAATGTAAATTTAAATTTCAAAACCTCATCTTTTTTCTTATGCACATATCAATTTATTAATAAATGGTCAAGTTACTAAAAAAGAAAACATTAAAAGGGTATACCGACTCTAAATGGTATAAAACCTTAAAAATATTTTCTAAAGGAATTATTTTAATATAAATCAATAAGCACAGAACATATGCATTCATAAGATAATTATTTCTGAAAAGTATTTTTCAATTTTTTTTTTAAATTTTTTCAAAAGCTATTTATAAAAATTGCAAAATTGATAAGCAAAATGGTTTAAATATTCTTTTATGTATAATACAGGCTTGTTGTATTCTATTTTAAGTGAGAATAGTTAATTATAATTCCATATGTGTTCTGTACAGTTTGAAGCAGTTAGATTACATAAACGTAGAAAAAACGTAAAGATCAAAAAAAGAGCAATTAAATTTTAACTTTTAAAATAATATTTTATTAAATATATAAAAAATGTAATTTGAGCAAATATTTTTAAATTTTTTTTCAATGATTTATGTTAGAATTGATGTGGCAGACGTAGTTTTTTTAATTGTTGAACATTATATTTTTTTTCCTTGTTTCCCTACTCCTCCATAATCATAGTTTTAAAGAAATATTTAGTACAAAAATATGTTGGTAAATAACGTGCATTTATTTTTTAAGATACTAGTGACGATTGGCTACACACTTTTAAAATTTATGCATATAGATTAATTTTTACCAAGATACACTAGAATAATATATTTATTCCTTTGAGTCGCTGATGCATGAAGAATTATAAATTGCTTTACATAATCCAACTCAAGATATTGTCCTTGCAGTGATCATTTTTTTTATCTTTGTACTTGATAACCGTGATCTTATGACTTCCTCCATTTTATTTTAACGAAACATGCTATTCTAAAGAAATGATCTTTTGCAAATGAAGCACACATGTAAGTTAAAATAGTATTTTTTAATGATAAACAATGTAATAATATTTATTGATACATTTTTAAATATATATTTATTTATTATTAGATTTATTGAATACGTTAATTTTGTTGAGGCGCATTAATGGTTGTTATATCTGTAGGTTTCTAGCTTCAAATCATATCAATTCGTATTTTAATTAAAGAAATTTGTAAAAAAACGCTAAATAATGCAATCAAAAAAATTAATGTAGAATTTTCTTGTAAATTCATACTCACATTAAATTCATTCACAGTATTTAATGTTTGATTTAAAAAAATTAGAGAGGAATATTATGGAATACAATATATGCATTTTGAAAGTGAAGTCAGCACAAAGGGTCAATTAAAAATATTTTCAAATAAAAAACTCATTGAATAATTGTTTGTAATAATTTAGACTTGTTAAAAACAAATTTAAAAAATTTATTAATAATGATAATAATACATCTATTATCAAAATTATTGTTCAAATTCTTAATTTTAATGAAAAATTGAATATATCTTTATTGTCCTTATATGAACAATTCATTTATTTTTGAATATAATTTATAGTCTTATTCAATCATATACTTTTAGAAATAAAAGTCCATTAAAAATGAATCATGATAGTTTATTTTATATAGATGCATTATATTCAAAATAAAAAACAAAAATATCTCCTATTATTTAATTAAGGCTATTTAATTTAATTTTATATATAATCACAAAATACTAATAAAAATATCTTGAATTCATTTAAGCACTCAGGTTTATTTAAAGTATATTTCAACTGAAAACTTATTCCTAAGAGTAATATTTTAATTAATTGTTTCAGGAAATTCTTTTTTTTAATTAAATACTGAAATTAAGCTTTCTATTTAATTAGCATTATATGAAGGGAAGAAACAAATAAAGATAGGTAAAACTTATAAAGATGTGATTCGAAGAGCAATGTTAAAAGAAGAATGTTATTTAGCAAGGAATGAAAAGAATAGTGTTGATATTTAATTCATGTGGCAGAATATTCAGTTAGAGATTAATAGAATATCAGATTATGTTGAAAGCCAAAACATACTTTCGATTAAATAAGAATAAAATACACTGAATGAATTTGCCAGAAAATATTTTAACTTTTCAGTTTAAGTCATACTTACTTTTAAGCAAAACACTTAAAAAGAGACTTTATGTTACTTTATTTTTGAAATAAAATCTCTTCTTAAATATTTTACATAAAAGTTTGACTTAAACTGGAAAATTATTTTCTGGCAAATTCATTCAGGAAATTTTACCGTTTGAATTTGTCAAAAAATATTAATCTATTTTATTGTATTTTTGAAATAAAAAAACTTGTTTTACATTTATATTCATAAGAACTAGAGTAGTAATATTTGATTTTTAATCATTCATAGTTCGAAGCTTATATTTTGAAAATAAATGTTAAATATAACATATATGATTCCCATGAAAAAATATTTTCATTCGAAAATAATTTTCTTTATTTTCAATTTCAAAATAAAAAGAAATGCTCCAATACATTTAAGTTTGCTTTGATTAAAGTTGTGAAACAATATAGAAATGGAAACAATGCAATAGTCATCGTGAGTTTTTTAAACATTATTGAAATTGTGATTAAAATGATGCCAAACTTTTATTTCTTTAAATAAGTATGATTAAATTATTCATCTTAATTTTAATCAGTTTCTTTTGATCAAATAAATTAAAATTTATAATTATGCAATATTTTGTAATTATTATAACCTTATACGATTATAAATTATTGAAATTCAATGTAATGTGTAACATAATGTAAAAAATATATTATTAGAAGTCTTTCGAAAAATACAAGGCATAGAACTTCTCATTTTATTACAAACAGAGTGATTAAAAACACATTTTTAAGTAGAAATAAATAAAAACCCTTTAGATAAGTTTACATTTTAACATAAAAAATCACAATATAAATTTTTTAATTCAGATAATAATGAGTTTATTCAATCAATACATGCATAAAAATACATAGATAAATATAAATTGTTTCCAGTAATCAATTTTCCAGTAATCTTCTAAATTTTCTATTTGTTAATTTGGCAGTTTGGGGTAGATGAAAATTAAAACCTTGATAATTACCATTATTAATGGTAATGTAATTGATTGTGATGTGATTATTAGGCTGTGGTGATTATGGTGTAATTGGGATGTGATTTTATTTGATATTTACAGTAATTAATTGAATTGATAATTACCATAATAAGCATAATTGATTGTGAAAGTATTAAATAGGAAATATATGATGAAACACAGAATTTTAATTGAAAAATATATTTTTTACATATTAACTAACTAAAATAAAGATCTGTAAGATTTAAATGACATGCAACAAAATTATTGCATAAAAAATAACAATAAGCAATGCCTTACATTTAATCATAACAACTGTTTATGTTACTAATATTTTTCTGTAAAGGATATGTTTTTGAAATCTTATATGTTTGCATAAAACAATAATCAATTAATTTGATTTGTGGCATTTTAGTAAAATATTTACATTTTCACTTTATTAAATTTTTTGAATGAGAATTGTACATTGCTAATGTGCAAAATATAGTATTGATAATATAGTTCAAAATATTGTATGATTTTGATTGGGATATTCGATCAAAAATCATCATTGGATACAAATGCATACGAATAACATTTATTATGGGAATATTCAATGTAGTAAAGTTCACTGGAATAGTTTAAGCAGATTAAGATAACTCCATTGTTAAATATTAGCTAAATGCCTTATAGCTTGTTCCATCTTACACAAACATTTTCGAGAAATTACGATTTTTAATATATAGTACAAAAACATTTTGCATGAAAGGAAAACAAAACGTATTTGCTTGTTTGAGAGAAATTATTTTCTTAAAAACACACATTGAGATTTAAAACTTGATTTTAAACACCACATTCTTAATTAATGACAATAAATCAAATAATTCTTACTCTCCTTTTTTATTCATCTACTTCATTTTACCTCTAAGCAACAGAAGATCCACACTGATGATGTATTATGCATATGTATTAGACTTACAGATCTCTGCCAAGCAATGAAAACGCAACACGAAGAAAGAGTTGCCAGAAAGTGATGAAATTTTGCAAATAGTGAGAAACAGCAATGAACAATATATGATCTTTTTTTTTAAATGAAATGCATAATACAGAGTGAGAATGGGGGTTAGGTCAGTACGTTGTAGAACCACTGTCAATGGCGATGCATGAAGCAACACCTCTAGGCACTAAATCAAAGAGAGTATGAAAGGCGTCCTAAGGAATGGCTCCCCATTCCTAGACAACCATGTGACAAAGTGCATTTTTTGAAGCAGAGGGTGGCAAGAACTGCATTTGCAGTGTTATCCCTAACGTGATCCATTGTTGAGAGATCTGGCAAGCGCAGTGGCAATGGAATCAGGTGTACACCTTGTATCGCATATTGGCCGATGTGAGAAATGTGCAGTCAGGTGTTATCCTGCAAATAAAGGTCATTCCGTATTTTTTAAAAGTACGGAAGTGTCACCTGACGCAGCACATCATAAACGTAACTTTGAGCTGTCACAGTGAATGAGAACTCGAGGTACCCTGGAATCGAACGCAATGGCATCCCAAACTATAATGTCTCGTTATTCCGTGGTGAGGCAATTACTACAATTACTTGGTCTACAATTACTTCAGGATTAGACATGCCTCCACGTCAATGCCACACTGGTGCGTGAGGACTATCATTTAAGGAACAGTAAAGTGACTTATCTGAGTAGACGATTTTGGGACACTTCGTCATTCACATGGTTCTAATCTGGCACTATTCCAGGCGTTGGTTTCTATGCTGTGGAGTCAATGGCATTCTTCTTTACTGATGCCATAAACGCAGCCCACTAGTAACTAAACGACGGTAAATGGTTCTTCTGGATATGGGCGCTATAGAATTTCAATAGACGTGCTTTGTTGTGCAGCCATCACCTTTTTTTGAACGCATCTACTGAGATTAGACTCAGAAGGACAGAGTGGTCATAACTGCAAATAGCAGCTGGCAGACACCTGAGAGCTTCCACACTGCACTGACAGTGGCGAAGATGGTTGGAACAAGAAACTGTGGAATGTTTGCGAAGTGCCGGAGCAGCTAGAGTGATGGTAGCCCACTCATGATGGCCCTGGTGAAATCATCTGTCTGCTGGAACTAACTCTGTGGACAATGGCTTGCGTTCTCTGCAATTACAGGCATCTCTTGCGACAAGAACAAACTTCTAACTTTTATTTTCCAAACAGCAATAACGGCGGAAGTATTTCCCACTCTGCTAGTTCCTCATTTTACATCTTATCCAACATGCCCTAAAGCAATTCCTTTGCATTCAATATGCAAATTCAAATGATTTTCATAACTCGGTAAGGTGCTTCTACTCTAAAATTTTCATACTTTTCTATCCACTTTTTTCTTGTGGTTGCATTTTAATGTTGGGCATTGTAAAATGCTCAGTTTCAAATCGTTTCTCATAATTTTAATTTCGAATATTTACCCACTGTGGGGCTAACTACATATAGGTATTATATATATTAGTACATTACAGAACTTGCATGTAACAATTATTAGTAAAAACATTTAGTTATTCGTGAAATATTTTCTTTCAAAACTTGTAACAATAATAAAATTTGTTGCATCTTTTAAGAATTTGAAAGAAATTTATATAATTTGGTACTTTTCCTTAACAATAATAAATTTCACTTTCTGCACTAAAATAAATATCTTACATAACAATATTTATAGATGTTAAATTAAATCATGTTAATTATATTTGATTAATACAAACATTGCATGCATAATATTTAAACTTTTCTCTAATAAGCTTTGTCTATTAAAACATTTCTTTAATAATCAATGATATAGTTCAATTAAGAACTCTCTTTGGCGTTAATTAAGTATTTAAACCTAACAATAATAAAGTATAATCTTCTTAAGATAGTTGATGTAAAAAAAAAAATTGATGTTTCAGTTTAAAATATTCTTACGATGAACTTCGTAAACTTTCCATGGTAAAGAGGACTTTTATAGTGATTAGAATCCTTAAATATTTGGAAATTAATTAAAAGTGTTTTAAGCAAAACAATATGTTAAGATTATATATAATTAAGAAACTTCAGATACATCTAAGTTACTTGTTTGTATCTCAATTGTACTTTATGTTAGAGATAATTCATTTTAGGTATAATATCATTGTTGTCTCATTCGTTTTTATTGCATTCTGCTCTGGGAAGCATCATATCCTATTTGTGTTCTTTATTAGTTATACAGCTGGTTTCGCTTTATGGATCTATGTTTCGCTTAAACTAAACATATTTGGAAATTTATTCATTTTTTTAAAATTTTCTTTAAAACTTAAATATGTTTCAGTCAAACCACATTAATAGATTCATCTAATCATGTACTTAGGATTAATTTACAAAATAGGTATAAATGATTTGAAAGAACATAATGTAAACTATTTATGCAGTAATAAGTATTTACAAAAGAACCATTTTTTCTGTTTCATGTTACAGTAATAAATTTAATTTCATAAAAATATTTTCTGTTTCCTTTTATCATGACATGTTTAATTTATTTTAAATATTTTAGTAAGTCTTCATTTTGTATGCTTTTCAAATTTCTTGCAATATCACATTTATGATTATCATTCCAGTTCCAATAGTTACAAGTAGAAGAAAATGGAATTTTCTATTATAGTTTATACTTACAGAAATTCAATGTAGAAATAAATATGTTTTTGTGGCAAATTTGAAATAATTTTATTATTTGAGTTGATAAATAAGTTTAAAGTATACATTATATAAATAGTTGTTTTATTAGGAAAAAGTAATATTGGTAATCAACATGATATTTGAATTGATTTATTTTTATCACTGATGTAAATATTTAAAACAACATAATTAGTTTTTTGCAACAGGCTTTCTCCAAGATAAAAATAGCTAGTTCAATTTTAATAATATATTTTAGTATCTTCATTCTCTGATCATAACATGGTATATTGTCTTCTTTACATGTTTTATTTTCAATAAAACAAAATTAATTTAAAAATTAATCTGAAATACTTGCTGCAATGTTACAAATTTTTATGCAAATTTTAAACATATGTATTACCATACAATGTATTAAATTTTAAGTCTTAAGATCGAGGAAAAGGTATAAAATCCATAATTTGCTTAATAAACCATTCAACAATATTTATATGATTAAATTTTATTTTTTGAAGGAACAGAAAATTTTTCAATATTACACTTTAATTAATCGTCAGAAAGGACTTAGTCAATCAATATGAAGATCATCAAAGTAGTAATTATTTATATTTGACATCGGTTCGTTAGCATTACCTATTACCGCTGAGAAATATCCAATAGTGCACAATCTAAAGTTGTCCACGCAGTAGAAAAAAAACTAGTCTCTTGTCTTTCCAGATAACACTGCATCAGGTATATACGTGAATATGTTATATCCTTATACATTATAGTTATATATAAACTAATAAATATACATAAAATAGTCGACAAGTAACATTTGATTGTTAATATAATAATAAGGCTATTTGTTTTAATTTACTTTACATAACTAGAGAAATACAAAAGTTAATACGGTAAATATGATAGATTTAAACATAAATGAGATTTGCCCATCATCTTATTGAAGAAGTCTTTTTTCTAAGCAGCAGCAGTGGCTTTCATGGGAAAATTTTTCTCTTACATTACCAGGAAATAATGTCTCTCATTTCTGGCTTAGCTGAAACTCCGTAGTGTATATTAATGTGGAGCATTTTTAAATAAAAAAAAGCTTTGCAAAAAATTAGCCAAAAATATCAATGATCTTGGATAAGAAACACTTTATAGGATAGGTATCTTCGTTTATGAATGTAAAACACAAATTTTCAAATAATTTATCATCAGTATTCTTACGTGATTGCAAGAATTTGAAAATGATGTTTACTTTAAAGCAATTCAGTGAAAATAAGAAAATATTTATGTTCTTCTTAATGTTTAAATCATTTCTATGACTATTTTCAAATAGATTTTATAAAGGAAAAAGCTTGCTATATTAATATGGAAAAATTATAGCATATAATTATAGTATATTAAGGAACCATTCATTTAAATATTAAAATTAGATATCCTTCAGGTTAATTTTAAAACTATACATTTTAATACCCTCAAGAAATAAGGTGTATATACAGGGTGATCTTTTTTAAAGTGACAGTGTTTGGAGCCCCCTGTAGTGCAATCTAATAGCCGAAATGGCACCAAACTTGGTATTTATTCTAATTAAAACATGGGAAAAAATATTCCGTATGAAAAAAACTTAGTTCCTAAAATTGCCGCTAGGGCATTTTGTGATGTTGCTGTAGTTTACAATAACAAGAATTAGCATAAAACACGAGTATCAAAGAAAAATGCAAATGTTGTGTGATGACAGCGACAGTAATAAGGGCTATAAAAGCAAGTAGTGGACAGCTCCGGAAGATAATCTCAGCTGCAGTAAACTAGCTCCAGGTGCCATGCCACTCACGTTAGCGGAACGTGCATTACTCATGAAGCTATTTTATATGAATCAATGCAATGCATCCGCAGCTCTTCGGGAATTTCGATCCAGAAAAAATCTACGAAAGGGGCCTTTATCACTGAATGATATTTAAAAAAATGGTTAAGAAGTTCGAGGAAACGGGGTCACTGACAATTCGCGCTGGGAGAGGACGTAAGCCAGTATCAAGAAATGTAATAACTGATGTGGCAACTGCAATTGTCGAAGGATCGCAGGGAACCATTACTAGTACTAGCAGCACCGGGGTGTTGCTCGACAATTGGACATGAATTATTCCACGGTACGGAGAGCTTTGCAGCGCGTTAATGGATTTTATACCTACAAAATCAGCCGCTTGCACGAACTGAAACCACGTGATTATGATACGCGAGTGACTTTCACTCTATCATTTCTTACCAGGGTAGAAATTGATGATGCTTTCCCATGGCACATTCTGTGGGGAGATGAGTGCCATTTTTATATCAATGGGTCCGTAAACACACAAAATAGCCGAATTTGGGCTCCTGAACAGGCCCAAATTCGGCTATTTTGTGTGTTTACGCCATGCACGCACACCATACACGAAATCCCATTGAATTCCGCAAAAGTCACTGTTTGGTGTGGTTTCACAGCCGAATTCGTAATTGGATCATTCTTTTTTGAGACCATCACTCCGACAGGACCCGGAACGTGCACCATAAATGCAGAAAGCTACCACGAAATACTGCAAACGTTTGTTATTCCACAACTTCAGCAAAGAAACCGTCTCCAACAGGCAATCTTTATCCACCACACATTAGAAATAAGGTAAAGCAGCTGTTGCGCCAAAACTTCACTGATGATAGAGTCATAAGTCGGAGTTTTTCAGTTGCATGGCCACCTCGTTCCCCTGACATCACGCCATGGGATTTTTGGCACTGGGGTTATTTAAAATCTCAAGTTTATGTTGGTGGAGTATCAAATTTGTCTATTCTGAAGGACAAAATAACAAAGACAGTGCGGAATATTCCTCGCGATATGTTACGCACGGCTGTGGAGAACGTTGTGCACAGAATGCATTGTGTTATTTCTGAGAACGGTGCTCGCATTGAATGCGGTCTAACTCCTCCCCTGGAATGTTAGTTAGTGTAGAAAATAAACATTAATAATTTAACTGTACAATTGTATGTGTTAGTATTTTTTCTTTTCTCATATTTTATACATTGTGAAAATGCCCTAGAGGCGATTTTTGAGAGATATTTACAGTATAGTAAGAGAGAGATTGTTTGAGAAACTTATTACTAGAGGAGATATTTACATAATCTTTTTTCCCATGTTTTGATTAGTCTAAATACGAAGTTTGGTGACATTTCCCCTATTAGATTGCACTACAGGGGACTCTAAACACTGTCACTTTAAAAAAGATCACCCTGTATATATATATATATATATATATATATATATATATATATATATATATATATATATATATATATATATATATATATATATATATATATATATATATATATATATATATATATATATATATATATATATATATGTATGTATGTATGTATGTATGTATGTATATATATATATACAGAGAGAGAGAGAGGGGTATATAGATAGACAGATTTTAATTCATTATATTAATTTAATAAATAACAAAAAGCTCAAATTAAATGTTTAAACAACAAATATTAAGGAAAAAATATAATTATTATATTGTTTGAGTGCAAGATAAACGAATGAGCAATAAAAAGTATGTGATAAAGTGTATAAATTTCATAAACAAGATTATTTAATCTTATAGCATTACACATTTCTGGTCTAATATTTAAATAACAGTAGTTAAGTCACAGTAACTCATAAAAATGTTATTTACTTATATAAACACATGATTCCAATTATAAATATAAATAGGAATAGCAAAGCTTTCAGGAACATATTTTTATTAATATTATTAAAGTTACACATCACAATATGTAACAATAATGGCACATTACATATAATTTCACAAAACAGCCACACAAAGAAAAGAAGCAACGAACAAATCCACTTCAATATCTTAAGTGATCTCAAGTGTCTTTCTGGGAAATGCACTAGTTGCGATTAGCGCCATCTACCCACCTAAACAGGGAAGGTAGCTGTAATTATACCCGTTACACTTAAATTTTATTTCCTTTTCCATGAATTTTATCAATTTTTAATATGTTGATTAAAATTTCTAGGAAAACTGATATTTTCAATTTTGTAATTTATTTCTTTTCAATTTTAGAAATAAATGCATATTTTCACAAAATATAGTATAGTTACTGATTTAATAACAATGGGATTTAAATTTATTTTTCACGAAGCAAAAAAATACTATTAATAAAACAGTTATAAATTGAATGATTGTGAAAAGCATTAAATTATATAATTTCAAAATTTAATTTCTTTATAATTTCAAGTAGAATTTCCCATTGAACATACATAGGCTTAAATAAAATTAAGCAAAAAATGCTAAATAGTAAAATTTTGCATTAATTCTTAAAGGAGAAGAGTAAACAAAAAATATATAAATGTTGACTCTGTCCTGCTAACAAACATAAACTTCATGTAAATATATTTTTTGTGAATATTTCATTTATTTTAGTTTTTCTTACGTGACATTTTCATTAATTGGATAACTTCACAAAAAATGTTATTTGGCAATAAACGTGGATAAATCTATTTTAATTAATTTATATTTATAGGAAATAATTTAATTTTTATTTTCATGTCTTTTTAAACTTTCTTCTTCTAAATTTCAAAAATATTTGAGCATTTGCTATAAACTTAAACTTTGTGCTGAAAGCATATAATGTAAAGTTTTTAGATACTGTCTATAATGATAACGAAACACAAACTGGTGTTTGTTTATAAATATAATATTTCAATGGACGATGACTTAATAAGGATTTTATATAGTTTAATTTCGGAAATTTTGTAATTCACACTTAATTTTTAAGAATAAAATAATTATACACTCGTGATAATGTTCAAAATTATGAAACATATTTTCCTTTTTAATAAATTTTAAAATTAACAAATACTTTAAGGTCATAAATAAATATATGTAAATATATATATTTAAGAAAATTTTAATACGAATAATTATAATTAACTTACAAACTGACCAAAGGATTGATTTTCTTATTTTTATTTTTTGATTCAAAGTATATTTAAAGAAGGTTTTTCAGTTACTGAATACACATTTATTCTACATATGATCTTGTTGAAGGCAATTATACATTCTAATTAAAAAATACTATTTAATGTTTCAAACTCTTGATAAAAAATATGCATTAAAAAAGCCAGAATATATTGACGAAACATTAAAGATTATTAACAACGATGATGCTGCATTTCATTAAAAATTAATTATTTTGATAGAATAATACGTTTCATTAAATTATAACATTTATTTTTAAAATAAAAATTACATAAAAAATATTGAATTTTAAGTTTGTGAAAGGCTATTAATGCTAATTAAGTTTCATATTTATTTTTTTTGCTTATTTGATTAATATATCAATTAATTGATTTATCATAGTTCTAACAACAAAGGTGAAAGCACACAATAGTAACGTATACTCATAACACTAATTACAATTTGAAAAAAAATTATTCCAAATTTTCATCAAATGAAATTTACCTTTTATTAAGAGAATTTTTTTCACTCTAAGATATGGTTTTTGTACATGTATTGAGAATCAGCTTAATTCGAATTAATTTTTATATGCAATCATTAATAAGAACTTTCTCAATACATGTATATTAAAAAAGGTTCGGGGAAAGTAAAAAATATATGGTAGCAATGACAGTATTAGATTTAAAAAATGTACTTTAGTTTAAATTGCCAAAAAAATTGACATTGAGAGTAATTTGGATAATATTTTAAGAAATGAATTCATATTTTATTTTCGATATATCTAGCATTTTATATTTTACACATTCTTTTATTGTAAATTTTCTTTCATTCTTTCTTTTTGCATTGTATGTTTTACATGAATTTAGTTTAGAATAGAAGAGAATTCTCTCTCTTTCTCAATAATACTTTCAAAAATTTCTTTAATTTACATAATGTATGATATAGCCTTTTCAGAAAGTTTCACGAAGAAAGGATTATATTAATTAGCAATTAAATACAGATTTATTATATATAAAATCTCTAGAGATTACTTGTTATTACTTGCTATCACAATCTTAAGTATTGCTATCATTAAGCAAATAAATTCCTTGTTTTCAAACAATTGTTATATCAAACAAATAATTATTTTAACATTTAAAATGCAGAATACATGTCTCTATATTGAACTACAAAATAGGATATCTTAAAATTGGCCATATTATTATTTTTTGATTAATATTAAATTTTCAGCATTGAAGTTTTCATGTTATAATTCATTAAATCTATTAGAATTCTATAGAAAATGTAATTTAATATTTTTTTATAATATATATACATTTTTGTTTCATTTTGTTGATAAATTTATGATAGTGATTTCCTGGTTAAAATATTTCTTTAACCAGGAAATTACATTTTTAGTTTCATTTATATAGTTAAAATCTAATAAAATAAATCTAAGTTACAAAATCAAGGAATGAAAATCTATAGTATTCTTTTCCATTTTTGCAACACAGGAATAACTGATATTTTACTCTAGAATATTTACGATATTTTAATCACATAAAATTTTAGTGAGATACATCAATAATATTAGATGAAATATTTCAAAAAAATTTTTTCATGAAATATTTCTAAAACCCTGAAAGAAATTTTATGCAGGTAATACTACTTAAAAGCATAAAATTGACGTCTCTGAAATAAATATAAAACTTGAAGGAATTTATTGTTTCTTAAAATATATATAAATAATCTACACAACTGCAATTATACTTTCAAAACTAAGATTTTTAAGTTTCAGTACATTTGAATGACGTTTTACAACAAACTACAATGTCTTACGAGCAATAATTAAAGATTAAATCATGAAAGTTAAAATATAGCCAAAGACATTTTAAGTAATTTTCTTGATTTTAGCCTTTCAAAATGTAAATAAACTGGCTAGACATAAGAGCGAAAAGAGGGAAAATTGCCTTTTAAAAGACGAAGAGGAAATGCGTATTTGCGCATTTGGAAATTCCTAAATTTTTTGACGATTTAAAAATGATTCAAAACTAATTAATACGGGTAGATTATATGAAAATTCTGCTTGACATTCTTATATCTTTTGTAAAATTTATTTTGGAATTATATTTATGGTCATTTTTTCAATTTATACCAGTAAATAAAACATAAAGAAAGTTAATAAAAATTCTTAAATTTCACAATTAATTAAATCAAATATGTAATATATATATATATATATATATATATATATATATATATATATATATATATATATATATATATATATATTCAAAACTTCTACAATGCTTCTACAATATTTTATATGATTTTATAGATAAAATACCCTTTCTATACTATTTTTATTTAATGTAGATAAATTTACTTAGAAGTAATATAATAATAAAAATGTGAAGTCTCCAATTTATAAATTAATTTTATTTATTTTTTAGTATTAATAATTTTAGCTACGTTAAAAAAGTTCCATAAATATTAATATTTATTTCATTTATCATAAACGTTAATGCAGCTTTTCTCAACTTTTTTTAACCAATTTTTAATCAAAATTTTCCTCGCGCCCTCCCCACATACATTAAATTGTATGAATCAATAATATATTGAGTGATCATACGCTCTAGGCCTTTACTACGACCTTAGTTTTAAATCTAATAAATATCTAATAATATTGAAATTTAATGACATTTGACAACAGCCATCTTTAGCAAAGATGAAGCAAGAATTCGATGTTTTTTTATTGCCCTTGTCTCAACCATCTTGGATATTCTTGCGATATCACGAGAAGTTTTGATTTTTACAGAATTCTGTCTCCAACATTCACAGATGTGAGCAAATGTTTCCTCGTAGAAAAAAGAAAGTTTAATACAGCCAGTTTTTAAATCAGGACGCATCAGTCTCATTGGGGTCAATGTTATCGGTTCTTAATCTCTCGTGAATGTCTGAGTATTATTACATGTTTTCGGGTGTTATTTGCAGTTCAATTTATTAAACATTAGTGACATTAAATTTATGCAAAACATAGATAAGTTTTAAACTGGCCTAAGCGAGCATTAGATGAAAATGAAATGACAACAACAATGATGATTCCAAAAATAAAATCGCGAATATATTCTTAAGAATACTTGAATTTTGGGTTTATTAGTACTGAAAAAAAGAATCAGAAGCCTCCTATGCATCATTTGATCAAAAATATTGACAACAGACTGCATGAAACTTATACATTAAAACAGCATCTGAAAACGCTTTATAGTGAGTAAATGAACAAGCTTAAATATTCTTTAAATTAAAATTGACATTATATGAAAAGCAAAGCATATTTTTTGAAAAAGCATCGTCTATGACTGAAAAACTTTAACTGACTCTAAGAAAGTTTGATATAAAATAGTTTCACAACATTGGCGAATAGCTAATCTTGTCAGCATTGCGTGTCAAAACTATGCTTTGAGATAATTTTGCAAAACAATTGCACTCCATACATCTTTCAAATGATACTATTGCCCGTCGAATTGGTCATATATCTGAAGATGTACAGTTTCATCTTTTCTCTCTGTTGCGTGACAATTTGTTTTGTTTTGCTTATTTGTTTGAGTATGTGTATGTTTCTTTGTGTGTGTGTGCATCAGTTTCAGACAGTTAAAAAATTTTATAAATATTTTCTCATGCTCGAGCCTCCCTAGATGAAAGTGCTCCACAGCTTGAGAATCGCTGCGTTAACGTAAGTAATAAATTCACAAAAAGTGAAAATATTTTGTCAAAAATTGTATTATTTTGCATAAATCAATGAATAAAGAAGCTTGGCACAGTTTATTGCTTTTACAACTTTATGAAGCAGAAAAAGACCAAAGTTTTCCTTTTTAAAAACTATCTTGTGTCCATAGTCCATAAATATATATGAATGTTTGAGAATATAATATATATATATATATATATATATATATATATATATATATATATATATATATATATATATATATTTTATATATATACTATATATATATACATATATACATATATATATATATATATATATATATATATATATATATATATATATATATATATATATATATATATATATATATATATTTTATATATATATATATATATACATATATATATATATATATATATATATATATATATATATATATATATATATATATATATATATATATATATATATATATATATATATATATATATATATATATATACATATATATATATATATATATATATATATATATATATATATATATATATATATATATATATATATATATATATATATATATATATATACATACATATATATATACATACATACATACATACATACATACATACATACATACATACATACATACATACATACATACATACATACATACATAGATAGATAGATAGATAGATATAGATATAGATATATATATATATAGATAGATAGATAGATAGATATATGTCAAGAATATATGAAATTTTATCAAATTTGTTCTGGTTACGAAATGTTCTTTGTCTGTTTTAATATGAGAAATAATATATGATTCCTTTGAAATTGCTAATTATCAAAGTAACTGAATAAAATAATGAAATTTAAAATAAAATCGAATCAGATAATGCAATCTGGGTATGAGAAATTAACTTCCATTCAAATAAAAACTAAAGATAAATTTTCAACACCATTAAACGTTCTTTGTGTTCCATTTAGATCAATTTTGGATAAGAAAAGTTCGTTTTTTCAAAATCTATAAATTGCAACATTGAATGAAAAAATTTGTGCCTTATTCTTTCCTTTGTTTTTTAAAGCTTATTCAAACAGAACATATCCGAGTTTAAAATGTTCATTGTAGATAATGATCGTTATTGATTTTCTAGAAAAGTAAATATTTTATAATTTTAATTTATATTTTAAGAATACAAAAAAGGAGCACATTAAGTCCCACTTAAAATTATGTTTCTTAATGAAAGTTGTTATTTTACATCTGTATTTTTAAAAAAATATATGTTTTTCATCTATTATAAATTTTTAAAATTTAAAACAAAAGATAGTAATGATTTTATTTTAAATATATATTCACATCAATAATATTAGATAAGTTAGGATTACCAGCTGCTAATGTAAAAAAATGGATACTGTACTAAGTATAACAAAATGTTATAAGAGTATGTACTAAACTTTTTAAATCAATCAGTTAGAATAAAAATTGATATTATGTTTTATATTGACAAATGCTGTACTTAAATTTATTTATAGGGAGAACACTAAATAATTTTTATCATAGAAATGACTTATGCATACAAAAATTTTTATACAATCTTTTAAGTATCCAATAAATTAAAGCTAATAAAGAAACGAACCTTTTGATTGGTAGTAAAATTTTCATATATATCTTAACAAAGGAAAAAATAATCTTATAGGAAGTTTTATAGAAATAAATATAATTTGATAATATTTGTTTTTAAAACTTATAGAATAGTTTTCAATTAATTTCTTTCATATTCAAATAAATTTAGAATTTATTATTTGATTTAAAAATTATGTACCAAAGAATAAAGTGAATTTATAATTTCAAGATATCTTATTTTAATTTTTAAATGGATTCTTATTTTAATGGATTCTACGTTTTACATAATATTTAACGGGGTTTATAAGGATTAATGAATTATAAGTTTTAATTTAACTTTCTTTCTTGTTTAAAGACAGATCATTATCATTTGAGATCATTCATTTGAATTATTTATCTATTCTTTTGAATATTGTATTGAATTTTCATGCGCTATTTTTAATAATATGGAGAAAATCAAATTCTTAAGGTTTTTATTTTTTCTGCAAAAATAGCCTTTACTTGAATATGCTTGAAATTGTCAAATAAGTAAGAGCTAATGAACCAACTTTGTGTAAGAATACACTTGTAAAAAAAGTGAATGATTCTAATGTTGAGTCCGTTATATTTGCCTCTTCTAATATTCATTTTAATTTTTTTGACTTTAATTATGGTAACCTAACAGAATCGCACTGTCTTAGTTAAAATATTGCTGCTCTAAGAAACTTTTAATAACAAATATCAGCCATAAGTAATATACGTTGCAAAACTTTTGTTTCAAATAAAAATTTATTTACATCGCGAAAGAAAATGGGTACTACAGAAGTGTTGTTATGTGTTGGAAAAAGATACAGTAGATTATAAATGCAAACATACTTATTCGTAGACAAAAATATAAAGCTGTTTTAGATAAAGGAACTAAATAGTACATCTTAAAAAATATATAGGGGAACAATTCTAGAATTATAAGGAAGTAAGAGTTTTTTTGTCCGATGCCTAGTTAAAGTATAACAGTTCATATACTTTCGTTTGCGTTGCAGTAAACGTAAGAAAATGAATAAATTTAAAAACAGCTTTGAAATAAAAAAAATTATTTCTGGCATGACATAGTTCTGCTCTAAACTGAAAACAAATAGTCTAGAAGTTAGCAAAACATATGATTACAAATTCTTATAATACCTCCATTATGAACTAAGAAAAAATATTCTAATGCATTGATAAAACAGATGACCTTAAGTTTATTTTTGCTTGTTATGAAAGCAAAGAAAATAAATAATATGAAAAGAACAAAATTAGATTCCATGAAAAAGAAACCCCGACAAACACATTACATCATGGATTATTTTTATTTCGATATAACATAAAGTTAACGCCCATGATTCTTTTTAAAAAATATTTCAGGAAATGTAATTTTCCTAAATATTTTATGATTTACGTTTATAAGAAAGATAGATGGCAGAAAATGCTATACACGGTAGATGCCACATTTTTATCTTAAAAAATCTTCGATTTAAGGAATCAAAAATATGTTTTAGTTTTGACATTTTAAGTTGCTGCATACAGATAATATAAAAAATATGCAATACTGTAACGCAAACATGAAATTTATTGAATTTTTATTAATGTGTCTGTTTAAGCCTTCATATATGATTAAAAATAGATTAATTGAAAAAAATGGCCTTCTGATAAAATGAATCCAATATATTGGCTGTAGATTTATCATCAGGAGTGATTTCGCCAGTCTCTTATGGTATTGCAAGTTTCAGAGTGTAGTTCTCTATTTATTCTCTCGATGGTATTCCAGAGTTTACTATCCGACAATCTAGCATCAACTTTATAGCATAGATTAGTCCATTTGATCTGCTTTAAGTTTGAGTAGGCACACTTATTTTAGATTTAATTTTATTTAGCATGGTCAGAGAACTGCTATCAATAATGTTAGGTGTTCTCTGCAGTAGTAGCTTTCTCTCCATTAGAAGTGATTCCAGAAGTGGATACACATGGTGTTTTATGTTTCCCCTGGGAATAAATAGTTTTGCGCTATTTAGTGCAGTTTTCTTGAATTTGAACCAATTTGGATTTATATCATTGGTCAAACAATTAGTTTTGAGGTGGCTGTCGATGATTTGCTAGAATGAGTCCCAGTCAACTTTAGCAAAGTTCCAGTAGGATTCTCTGGTGGTGTAAATGTGCTGTTTTTTTCTGTATATCTATTGAAATAGAGACGTGATCACTCCTAATTGTATTCATTACAGTCCAATTACATAACTAATTGATGTTTGAACTGACAAGTGAAATGTGAAGCGCCTCTTTAGTATTATATATAGCTATAAGAAGCATGGATGAGAGTACCAACGTTGAATATCATAAGTGTCATTTAATGAATAAAGTAGTTGTTATCCTCTGGTGCTGCTTGAATAGCATCCCCAAGAGAGTTGCTTGGCATTGAGGTTACCAACGATAATCGTGCTATTATTCATAGCCAACGAGAGACTGTCAGGAAATTGAGATTGGAGGGTGGTAAACATTGTAAATATGAAATGTCTTTCTGTCTAGGTGACAACAATGCCTGAATTTCAAGGTCAGGATTTGGGTTCAAAAAGTCAATACTTTGTAGTTGATACCCTTAATATAAAACGCCAAATCATCTTCTCTTCTGGAGGGTTGATTAGTCGATAGATATTAAATCCTTTAATTTTTAGTTTCGAAGTCTTCGTAATTTTGTTTCTTGGATAGCAATAATTTGAACATCATAGGAATTCACTATATCTAAAATCTTGTCAAGTTTAATTCTAGTAGCTATGGCTGAAAGTCCATCTATATTGCACTGTAGGATTTTAAGGGTTTTTAGCTTTCCTGGATACTGTAGTCCATTTTTAGTACGGGGCCCTCTATCTAAACCTCGAACGCGTCCCTGTTCATTCTGCGTAAAATACGATGCACCATCATTTACATTTGTCAACAAAGTCATATGGAGGAGGTAGTGTGCAGCTTCTGTTGGACAAAGGTCAGAAAAACCCATGGACAAATTCAAAGGTAGAAGCTTATCTATGGTTCCTTGCCTGCAGGTCTTAGCTTAGTGTAATGGAACGGCCTTCACGTCTTGGGTGACCCTGTCATTAGAATTCTTCAAGACGTACTTCCTCCGTTCCGCTTAGGTACAACCCCTCACCGACTTTGAGGTGACATGCAGAACCCGGGGGGGGTGGGAAATAGTATATCAAATAACTTTATAAGTTCTCATAAGTATAAATATTATTGATGCACACACTATTAACACTTTGTCATGAAATATTTGACAAAAGTTTCATCGAACATGTCAATTTAATCATTTACTAACTTAAATTATTATTTAGAATATACTAATTGTTACTTGAAGTATTATGTAAAATCTGAAAAATATTTTAAAATTTGAAAAATAATTTTAAAATTTTAAAATTTAAAAACTGAAAAATATTTACATCAATTATTTAATAAAAATACTGATCTCTTTTTTTCCGAAAACATTTGAAATACATTTTCTGATCCTGAATCAAAGCTCGTCTAAAGGTATGTTATTTATATATAATGATTAGAGCAATAACTCAATATTTGCAATGAATATTTATATAGCTGCATATTAAATCTAAACTCATACAAAATTTCTATGAAACATATTGTTAAATTTGTTACTATATTTTAAATTTATCTTTGATTTATGAATGTTAAATTTTTGTGAACATTAATTTATGAAGAAAACTATTTATCTATTGATGAAAGGCAGTATGAAGAATTCATAAACAAATATGCTGATCCTTCAGAATATGGAATGTAATAATTCTAAGAAAGCGTTTAATTTTTTAATTGGAAATGAAATCAATAAAACTTTCAATAAATGTAACTTAATTATGTAATTTATTTGCTTTATAATTTTGTACTATATATGTCAAGAATAATGAAATTCTTCCAAATATTCCATTTACATTGGACTAATTATGTTAACATTCCTCGAATTACTTTTGTAATGCAGTCAGAACTTTTTAAAATCATGTTTTCCTTAACTCTTAAAATAATTTAAAGGTAAGTTCATAATAAATTAAAACTTTAAATAATTATAACTACATTATTTTAAGTTTCAAATATTTCCAAAAAAATGAAATATGACATTATTTAAGATTATATTTCTTAGTTAAAATATGGTCCAATGTCTCATGAATAAAGAAAGTATATGAGAAAATAATTATTATAGTGGGGATTTTTTTATTTGTTTAGAAATTAAAGTTTTATCTCAGTTAATCTACTTACATCAAATAATTTTCTTGGCTATGCAATGATCCATATGTTTTGATATGCAATCAATATGATGTAATTCCATTAATTTTTATCTAAATTTAATTAATCTGCATCAAGCAATAATTCATACTGAATGATACATATTCCCTGGAGCTAAATTTTAAGAATTAATTCTTAATTATTGCAAGTCTAATTCATGCTTATTAATGAAAAAACAAAAAAGTTTTGGAAGTATGAATACAGAATAGCTTTATTAAATTTTAAGTTCTTCTTTATATAATATAGCCAATAAGAATAAGAAACTATAGATTTTATGTATCAAAATGCAAACTAATTTATAGCTTTCACATATATTCTTATTTATAAAACTGAAGCAGATTATTCATTGAGACATATTTAAGAAAATATATGATAAGAAAAATTTTTCTTTCATTTAAAAGTCATTTATTATCTAAGACAAAATAAGTATCGGGATACACATCCAGATTTATTTAATAATATCTTTTTATGAGTGAAATTTTGTTATTGGAAACAAGAATGATTTTTGTAAATGAACGAGTTTCATATTTATAATTTATCATATAGATATGAAATGTACTGTATTCTACAGTATATTGGATATGATTGCAAAAGGAGCTTCCATATCATAGTATATGTTAATTAAAATTAATTACATTGAGTTTAAAATATCCATATCAATTCGCAAACTATTTGGCAACAATTTAATTAAATAAGAGTTTTATTTAGTTATTTAAATTATCATAATTTTATTTGAATTAACCATTGGAATATATTGTATTATCTGTTTTTATTCAGTAAACATAATATTGTTATCAATACTTATCTGATAAAAATCTGTTGGAATAATGTAGACATTGGGAAAAAAAGGAATCAAATATCGCATCTATCGACTAAATCGCGAATATCGCATTTATCAATATTAAATGATCTGTTCTTAATTTCATGTCATTAAATTTTAAGACAATAATAATAATTCTATCATTATTATGACATGTGTAAAATTACTTGTTATTTTGAAGATACATAAAGAAAAGAAAAATTTATTCTCATCTTGAGTAGCTTAGAAGATCTACTAAAGTGCCTTATTAAAATTTGTCACAGATTTTGTATGATTTCTTTGAAATATTATGCATAGTTTCTTTTATGTTTAAACATTTTGCTACCTAAGATATTTTAAACTTGTCAGGGCATACAAATGATAAAAGATATGAAAGAGAATAATAAATGTCAGTATCATAAATAAGAAAATAAATTTTACTATAAAAAATTCCACATTAATTAATTATTTTAAATTTATAATTTCTTTTATAACCGATTTGATAAAAAAAGAAAATGGTTGGAAGAAAATTTAAGTTAAAAACTTTTAAAATTAAGTAGTTTATTAACTAATATATATTTTAAGCAATATAAGACAGTTATTTCAATGATTCTTATAAAGATTTTTATTAAATCTGAGTATTATGTCTAGACATGTATTTTATTTCTAGACGATGTCTAGCATTTTGTATCGTTAGATAGCTTTTATAAATTGAAAGAGAGTAACTGTTTCACATTTTTTTTAAAGAATGACATTCATGATTTAAATATTTGTTTGATATACTTTAATTTGTAGTGATAAGTTATAAACTGAACTTCTAAAACAATGACAACAAAATAAGCATGTTTCTTCAAATGTTTTAGGAAAAATTATTGTATTTAATTCATAGTATTGTTAGTTATCAACAACAAAGATATAATTTTATTCCTGTGACTAGTGAAGAACCTACATCTTCATTCAAATAATATCATAATGCTCTAGAAATTCGCTTAATTTATATTTATATTAATGCAACTTTTTTAAACAAAATAAATCATTTGAATTAATATCACAGCTAATAGCTGCTGTTTTTGTATAGAAAATTTAATTTTTCTTTCAGTCTGTGATTACATTTTAATAAATTTTGTTAACTCATGTATTAAATACAAACTTTAAGAGGGAATATTTTTTCACATAAATATTTTAACAAAATATTTGTTTTAAAAATTAAATTGAATAAATTGAACTAGATACACAATGTTATACTTTTTGTTTTTTTAAATTTAATTAGGTATACAATTTCTTTTATGAATTAATTGGACATTATGCGAAGAGAACTATTTGTTTAAATGTAGAAGTACAATAATTGATAATTACAGCATCAGAATCAAATGTTTTTACAGATTTTAGAAATTAGTATTTTTTAGAAAAAAAGGGATTCAACTTACTTATATATATATAATAAATTTATGATAAAATGTTTTCATGATTTAGAATGATTGATTATTATTTTTTAACTATTCATATGTATTTTGAATACTTAAAATGAATAATGTTTGTAAAGTTTCCTTACAGTGCAGATCGTAAGATATGCATATATTTAGAAAATAATTATAGTTAACATTCTTAAGAATCATATTTCCAAAATTCAAAATAAAATATTAGCATAAAATAATCATTAGAATGTCTGATGACAAATTGAATGTCCGCCGAGTTTTCCATTAAGTTTCACATAAATTTTAATAAATCTCAACAAAATTGTTTTTTGTATTATATTTGTAATTATTGCATATAAAGATAATTCTTTATTTTAAACTATGAGAACTCCATTGCTTCTTCTAGAAACTGTTTTATAAATAAAAAAGGAAAACAAAAATAAATATATAATTTTTTTGTATTCATTCTTTACTTCTTACATTTATTTCTATTATAGATTTACTATTAAATATGAAAGCCAAACAAAAAAGTAATTTATATTCTTATCAAGAAGTATGTTGAAATTTTGCAACACATCTTTTAGAAAGCATTTCCCTAAAACATTTTACTGTAAATGAAGCATTTATTAGAAGTCACCGCTTTGATTTTAACTAATTGTTTGAATTAAGTTCTTTCCTAAATGTTGATATTAAGTTTTTAACATTTCTTTTGAAAATTAATCAATATAAACACTCATATTTGGGAACATTCTTTGATTGTATGATGTAGGTTATTAATAGCAAGTAAATAGTATATTCACATTGTTAGAAAATTGAAAATGATTTGAGGCAGTCAGAAGTTTATGCAAAAATTTATATTTACGAAATCAATTACCACGAATTTCTAAAAAAATCACATTTTATGTAATTAAAAAAATATTCTGATCATCTTTCAGTACATTATATATTTTCGAATTTATTGACAAATTTTATATGTAATTATATGAAACATGTGAGCTAAAAGAATTAAATAGTTAAATATAATGTATATTATATCCATATAAGGGACATTATTATTTAAACAAAGTACTCGCTTGAAACTATTAAAACAAATACTATTAATTTTGACAATATCAAGTCTCAGTTGAAAATTATATTCGCAATGTTTACACAGATATTTCTGAGTAAATATTATGTTAGCTGCTAAGCCGAATAGAAAAAAATTATAATCGAAACAGAATTCAATATTGTTCAATAATATGATACAATTTAAGCATATATAAACTACAGGTAAAATCGGTGAATTAATTAGTTGATTAAAACGTGCAAATGGTTATATTTATACACTTACAATTTAAAATCTCAGTCCTTTTCATAATATTTCATGAATTTGGTTAATTTGTGATGTATCCTAGAAAAGTGTATTTTAATATTACTCCAATAGAAAATGTTTTGTTATTATAATATTAATTTATAATATTGTTTTTGACTTGGCTGTGAGAAATTCTATTTACACAACTTGTTTAAAATATTTTGTGTTCAAAAGAGAGACATTAGGATGTTATTCATTTTACTTAGATGATCTTGTAATCTTCACTCCAGTATTCACTTTTAAATCAGTCTAAGATAGTTCCCTTTTCGTTAAACTTTGTTTATTTTTAAAGACACTTTGATTTTTATTTCTTTGCTTTTCAAAGAGTTTTATCTTTAAAATATCTTCTTTTTGATTTAACAAATATTGGAAAATATTATTATTATTCTAATATATATATATATATATATATATATATATATATATATATATATATATATATATATATATATATATATATATATATATATATATATATATATATGTATATATGAATATATATATTAAGTTTTACATAACACCACTCTTCTTTAATTCTTATATCATTTTTTTCTTGTAAACTACTTTGATTAGCTAAAAATATATTATTAAATTGAATATAAATATGTTTTTCTAAAATATTTATAATTATTATTTTACATAAAACAAGCTCTAAGCATTCATTTTTC
Source organism: Latrodectus hesperus (assembly GCA_037975125.1). Lineage (NCBI taxonomy): Eukaryota > Metazoa > Arthropoda > Arachnida > Araneae > Theridiidae > Latrodectus > Latrodectus hesperus. The sequence goes on along the minus strand of CM075857.1, from coordinate 78,638,687 downwards.
TTAATCCTCAAGTGATAATAGGAAATTATTTCTTATAAGCATACATACACACAAAATACAGTTACGTAAAAAAAAATAAACTAATTGTTACGAATAACATCAACTTCATTACTCAGTATGCATTTTTCAAATTGAAGTACATTAATTTTATTTCAAGACATAAATTTATATTAAACACAGATTTGGTAACTGTTTTAATAAATATATAAGCAAATTTGATAATCTTGAGCTTTAAATCCTGAATTTTAATTCGAATGTTTTCTGCATATTTATCAAAAACAATATTTTTTGATGTTTGATTTAATTTTTAAATAAAATTAAGTGATGTTGAAATGATTTGAAAAGCCAAAGCTATATTTGATTAGAATAAATTATAAAAATAAATTTTTTAAGCAAACTTTATTAAAACAAATTTGTTATTTAAAATTTTGAATTTTCATAAAATTTAAAATTGTGTTTTATTGTTATAATAATGATTTATGCTTATTTTTTTAAAAAAATACTTTAAACTATTTATAAACTTGTATTTTTTTAATTTTTTACGTTCAAATTTACAGTCTTTCTTTGGTAAAAGAAACAATTACATTTTTATTTCAAATTAAATGCAATTTGCGTTTTATATCTTTTATATATAAACATAAGATTAAAATTCAGTCTGTATGAAACTCAGATATATATATATATATATATATATATATATATATATATATATATATATATATATATATATATATATATATATATATATATATATATATATATATATATATATATATATATATATATATATATATATATATATATATATATATATATATATATATATATATATATATATATATATATATATATATATATATATATATATATATATATATATATATATATATATATATATATATATATATATATAAATATATATAATATATATATATATATATATATTATTTATATATATATATATATTATATATATTTATAATTTTAATTATAAACTTATAATTTTAATTATAAACTTAAGTCATTAACTTGTGGTAAAACTTAAGTTTTCTGAAAATTTCCAGGTACAATAATAAAACCAGAAATAAAAACAGAATTTTTTTTCATATTATTGCACTCTAAAAATAAGTTAAAACCTGTGATCGTCAACAAGAATTAAGACAATCTATAGAATTAAGAATAATCACAATTTAAAAACATCATTTTAAATCGAAATTTTTATATAAACATTTCGTAATTTAGATTCAAGCATTCTAAATTAAATTCTATTAAACATAATTGTAATAAAAGTATTTTTTGATTATATGTTTAATATATTTTTACATATACTGCTGTATATTTCATTTATTATTAAATACTCTTGATCTTTTATATTTCATGTGTTTATTTATCTCGATTACTTATGTATGATAATATTGTATGCTTGCCAAGAATTAATATATTCAATGTCATACGTATACATACTCTAATTTCATACATTCTTTTTTATTTACATCACATAAGGATTTAATTATTTCGTAGCAAAGAACTTAAATACAAGTAATCGATATTATTAATAATAGATTTATAATACTTTAATAAAATATTTTTTTAAATTTTAAATGTGCATGAAAATCATAAAAAAACTTTTAAATGAATCACACAGATTTCTTTTATTAGTTTACATAATTTATGGAAATAATAAATATACGTACCTTTATAAAAATGTAAAGTTATTTAGTAAAAGAAAAGAAAATATATTTGTAAAGCATAGTGTTCATTTTTTAATGAAAAATCTAATCAATAAAGGTAACTCTTTCTAGCCGAAGAGTGACGCTAAGACTGTAAATTAGAATATGAATTATGTGAGAACAAGAGACTAATACATCTGGCGCAAGCACTTTTACAAGCAGAGTAAGAAAATGATAAATTTGTTCCCTCGTTGATGCGTATCAAATTTTTCTCCCTTCTTATAAAACTAGTTAGTCAAACTTTTAGTACAATTGTTTGAAAAAAAATAATTTTTCCATAAGAATAATTCAGTTGCCTTTATAATTAATTATGCTGAAATTACGAATAAGCGCATAAAGCTGAAGAAACATATGCTACTTATGCTCTTTATGAGGAAGATAACCATTCAATCATCAAATATTTTTTAAATTATGTCAGCTAACTGTTTTATCACTATGCAAAAAAAGAAAGTTAATTGATTTATTTTAATTAAATAAAATATTTTTAAAAGTTAATTTATATATTTTTGAGAAATACTTAAAAGAATTTTTTGTGTATTAGTCTTTAAACTCATTAAGAATACAATATAATTCGAAGATTTTTATTTTAATCTCACTTTAAATTAAACTTTGCCAAAAAATGTATGTTAATTATAGTTATGGATTTTTAAAAAAAGTTAAAAATTATCTCTTGGATTTTTGTATTTATAGAAATTAAAAATATAAGTTTGTTATGTAAAATACGTAATTTTATCGACTTTTATCGTTAAGAATTCACAAAACATTTAGAAAATGTTTTAAAAAATAATTCAATTTTACTGACGTTTTACTTCTATTGATTTGCAAATATTCTGTTGCATATTATAATTAAAAACTTGAAAATGAATAATAAGCTAAATCTATATTTTTTGCTAATAATATTTATTTAAATGAATTATTCTATATTAAGAGAGAAAGGAGCAAAATTCTTAAATAAAATTTTCGCTTTGAATAATATAACACAGTCCGTAAAATAATTCTTAATGGAATAAATGATATATTTTTTGAAATACTGAATTCCAGAAGATTTATTAAAATTATTCAGGATTTGTATTCGTTTTTATCATGGAGAAATTGTACAAACTTCTACTTCTCTCATCTTGGATGTTTCAATGACTATATACAATCCGTACTCTCAGAAGCTAAAAGCTCTTGATAAACAAATTGCTTACATCCTTGTTTCTAAATATTTTAAAGCTTTAAAATAGCAAAATCAAACTCATTTACTCTGGGATGTAACTTTCTTCTATAATTTTACACTGAATGAAATGAATATGAAATAAAAATCCATCTAGAGTTAACAGAGTTTGATGAATATTCATCCTTTTGCCTGTCTTCCTTGCTCGTTTCAGAAAACATAAATACATTTAAAATTTTTCTGTTCAGATAAATATACACGATTTTGGTAAAAATCCATTCAGAAAGCCTTAGTGTTCATTAAAGAAAACATCATTTTAAAACTATATCGTAATTAATTATAGAAAACTACAGAAAAAATAATTTATACTTGACAGAAATTTTTTTTTCGGATTTTCTTAGATTTTTTTCAAGAGTGAATTAATTTGAAATTAAATATTTTATTTTTATAAACAACTTTTAGATAAGAAGAAATTTTAGCAATAAAGGCATTTAAATAAGGTTTCATAATCTTTTTCATTCTTTGGTATTATGTTTCCTTCTTTTGTTGGCTAAGTGAGATATTCGTGGACAGAAGGTTTTATTTCATTCATTTTAAAGTATTTTGATGAAGAATACACTCCGTTCTGCTTGAGTTTAAAAAAATCCATAAGGATACTGTTTGCATCCATGTATCTAAATATTTTTTTTTATTTGGGAAAACAAAAATATCTCCCTGTGCACCAAGGAATACCACACAGGGCCCGAAGGTACAACAAATGTACTACAAAACAAATCCAAATAATACATGAGATGAAAAAAGTAACAATAAAAGAAAGCAGAGAGAAGAAAAAAGAGATATAAAAATGAAAAATGAATTAGATAACAGCATGGATAAATTTTACAAAAAATTTAAAATTCTCTTTCTTAACTAGGTCCACCATAATCGGGGGCCACCTGTTATTTAAGTCTTTACAAAGCTCGTTCCTTACTTCTGAAACAGATGGGCATTCAAGAAGAATGTGAGAAGGGTTGTCACTCCCAGAGTTGCACTTGCACACCTCACTGTTTTTAATGTGGAAACGGTGTAGGTAACTATTGAATTTCCCATGTCCAGTGAGGAATTGCGTAATTTTAAAGTCAGTGTAAAACCAGTAGTTCTTAATTCTGATATCTAAATATTTGAATTATCTAAATATTTGAACGTATTCCTCCACTTAATAATACTGTGATTAATCCATTAAGCAATCTATTATTTCCTACAGAAAATAATGAATCGAAATATCAATTTTAGTTAGTGTTTGACATAATATGATGAATTATTTTGAATATATTCTTTAAATGCTTTTTCGTTTTAATACTCTTATAACTTTTAAATTTTATGTGAATGAAATAATCATAAATTTCATGCAAACAAGAAAATTTTATTATTGATGAGAGAAAGCAGAAACTTAAAATAAATCATAATACTAATTATGAAGGAATGGGGTAAGCACCAGCTACATATGTTTTTGTGTTACAAATTAATCATGATTTTCTTAAGCTACGTTTTTGAATAAATACGGAATAAATTTAATTTTTATTAATTTTCTGATGAATTAATCTTAAATTTAAAGGAATTTTTGAGAAAAATACGTTTAAATAAAACTCCATAGTTATGTTCTTTCTGATATACCCTTATTTATGATTTTTATCGATTTCGTTGATAAAGAAATTATAAAATTCACTCGTGATTTTTTTTCTCTCTGAATTGATACATTTCATGTAAACAAATTTTTAACAAATACCAATATTTTGCTGTTTTTATTAATCATTTCCCAGTCGAATCTTAATTGTTAAAAGATTGTTCACCAAAACATTTACTGCACTTATGGCAGATTTACATAAGATAATTATAGAAAATGATTATTATTCTAATGTATTAAGAACTATAAAATTCACCCTTATCATCAATTTTTTATATTGGAATAAAAGTTTACAATCAGTTTAAATTAATTTATACACAAAAATTCTCCACTACGGAAAATTGTTCTATATATTAGTTGTCGAATACAGAGAGGGGATATCATATAATAAAAATTTCGGAACGCTTTACGACACAGGAATTGATTTTGAAAACCTTTAGTGAAAAATTAATAAATATAGCTAATATTTTAAGCATTAAAATTTGTGGATTTTTCTTACAAAATGTTTTAGAATATAGAATTCTGTAAAAATAAATATATGAAATTTACCAATCTTCAGAAGCTTTTATCAATAAAGGTAACAATCAGAAAAACTATCTTCTATTTCTGCAATACTTCGACATCCCTAATATTACATATAGCCCATACATAACTAAAATTGTAATAAATTACTTTCAAATTGTTTTGCTCAGGAAACAAACTATCAGAGAAATTTGCCTATGAATAACAAATTTTTATGACATTCAATAACTAATGAGTGACTTTTTTGTTAAGTAACAAATAAAAAAAATGTCTTACAGCTTCTAAGTTCTAGTAAAAATTCTGTATTAAATTATTGCTTAAAACTTTCCTTGAAAATTTAGCATTTTTGATTCAGATGCTAGTATTTATGAATAGAAACACTATGAAAACCATAAAATTTAAATGCTTACAAAATATTCTAATTATGTGCAAGTGATGAGTGTAAAAGTCATTCTCGAGAACATAATAGAAAACTTTTTATTAAAAAATCCCTCAAGTTATCCAAATATAAATAAGCTAGTTGTTAATAATTATTATGACTATAATTACTCTTCACAGTTATTATTAATATTATTTAAATTTTTGCGTAATGGAATTTCTAGCTCTTTAGAATTTAAAAGTATTATAAATAACTACATTTAAAGGTATTAAATATTTAATCATGGGCTGTCTACATAATCTAAATTAAACCTAAAAGAAATTGGATTATCATAAAATTTAAAGTCCATTTTATTTAATTTAATAAAATTGTTTACATTTGATTTTTCAAATAGTAAGGCTTCCTCTGCTCTAGAATCTATTTTCTTAAAATGTATAACAAAGAAATTTTCTATTTATAAGTTCAAAATATTTTAAGGAAAAAAGATTTAATAATTTTATCGGATTAAAAACCCTAGAAATAAGTCTGACGTAGACTTCAGTTATTTATGACAAATCTCCAAAATCTAAGTCAGGAAAAGTAGTTCCAATTTTGTTATATATGGAGAACATATTATAATGATTTTGTCTGCCTATTATTTTAGCTATTAGAAATATGAAATGCCAGCTTGAAAAACGAATTTTTAGACTTAATGTTTCTTATCTATTTACTGCTTCTAATATCGAATTTAAGCTTATAAGGAAAGTTAAATTTTATTAGGATTTAAAAAGTAATTTAGTCTTCAAAAATATGACTAGTAAATCTATGCATACGAAATAATAAGAATAAGAAAAATAATACATTTCATTTTAATATAATTAATATTTATCAATAACTCTAAATCAAAACATTCATTTTCTGATTGTTTATTAGCTATCAAATAATATATATATATATATATATATATATATATATATATATATATATATATATATATATATATATATATATATATATATATATATATATATATATATATATATATATATATATATATATATATATATATATATATATATATATATATATATATATATATATATATATATATATATATATATATATACATATATAATAAAAAGGGAAAACTAAGAAGAGAATTTTAATTTTAAAATATATTTAAATTTCTAATGAAAATCATTTTCTAAGTTGATAAATGGTAAAATTTTCATACAAAAAACTTAATGCTTAATAACTACCATTTCTGCTTAAAATAAATAAAAATACCATTTCTAGTTGTCTCCTTCTGGAGAAAATTCTAAAATTTGTTTCTCAAATATCAAATTTTCCCAATATTATCAAAAAGATCAAATTAAGTATGAACATAAAATACGTCACATAAAACAAAAGTCAAAGAATTGATGGAAAGTGTAAGTTTCTGATTCAAAACACTTGTTTACAAAAACGAATCAAATATAGATAAAAACAAAACTTTCACAGCTTGAGTTTAATCCCAGCATCTGATCTGATAGGATCATCGATAAATGTTAAAATAGAAAATCTTATTACGAAAATCCCTTTTGTGAAGTGCACCGAAAGTAAAAGCATTAGATTATTATCCACTAAAATGTCAGAAAGATTATTCACTATGCGAAAAGGAGATTTTTCATGATATAGATGATACACTTTTTAATGTACATTTTCTGTATTTAAAATTTATATGACAGTTGCAAAGAATTTCACTTGAAAGATAAAAGCATCTGCATTTAAAATTATAGATTTCTCTCAAGTTATATATATATATATATATATATATATATATATATATATATATATATATATATATATATATATATATATATATATATATATATATATATATATATATATATATATATATATATATATATATATATGTATATATGTATGTATGTATATGTATGTATGTATGTATGTATATATGTATGTATATTTATGAAATAAAAAACCCTGATTGATTGTTAATAGCAAAAATGTCAGATTAAATTTAAATTGGTGTTTTTACATCTTTGCAAGATTTCATCATAACATATTTTTAGAAAAGAATTCATAGAAAACATATATTTCTAATTTAATATTTCTATAAGTATTATTAAAAATCGCTTTAAATATAACAGATAAACGTGAATCTGAAACATGATGGAAACACGAAGTACAAACATTTTGACTTCTTGTTGACAAGCTGAAAAAGTTAATAGAAATGAGAGAAAAATAGAAGAAAATGTTTATTAGATTAAATAACAATAGAATTTATATTACTATTTGCTGGCAAAATAAATTGAATTTTCATTTGCATCATCTTGCAATAACATCATCAACTTGCATCTTGTTTAAATCATCTTGCAATAACATTGGTAACGTGCAGTTCAGATTAAAAGATCCTCATAAAATGAATTTACGAAAACGTTCCTTGAATCTTGAAGATTAGAGACTAAAATGTAAGAAGTTCGAGGTATATGACATGACAATAAAAGAGTGAAATATGTGGTATTGATATACTATTCCTCGAAAAAGACGCCGAAGAATTCCCGGGGAATAGATTAAATATCTTAGCCTTTCCATGGAAAAAGAAATTTCTCATGTTATAAAAAGTGATTTTGATAATCTGCAGCAAAAGAGAAATAAATGTTATATTTCATTTCTAAAAATTCTTAATTTCAACTTTAAATATTTACTGTACATAGAAAATTTATTTTATAATGACGTTGATACGAATCTTGAAAATAATTGTAAAATTTTTTGTAAATTTTATGATGTTGACCTCAGTGAGACAGAAGTATATATTGAAAATTCTAACTGTAAGATGTTAATACATTGTTATAAAAGAAATTAAACCTTAAATCTCCGTTAGAGTTTCTTACTTTTATAACTTTGTACGATGACAGGGCTTCCCTCATATGAGAATCACATTTCAAATACTCTTTATTGTTTGAACATAAATTGCTATCAAGGTTTTCCAACAAATAAAAATTAATTCTAACATATTTACAATGAACATTGACACGGTCACCAAAATTATTCAGCATTTTTAAGTCTAGAAAGAGAATAAAGAATGTATGATAGTTTACTGTTGTTTGTATTATATCTTGCAATCAGTGTATAATGCATGTTATGTTATTTTTATTCCAAGCGTTTATAGGAAGAAACAAAAATATATTTCATCCAGTCACCAGATATTCTATTATGCCACAGTAAATATTTATATAAATAAAATGCATATACATGTATTTATATAGGTATGCAGCTAGACGTTGTTAAGATTAAGATGCATATGTTAAACATTTCATTAATTTGAATTTAAAATATACAATATATTGCTTAACGAAATAGCTAAATGTTTTAATATTTTTGCTGTTTAGAAACACAAATCTTCGATCTTACTAATCTTGGGAAATCATCGTACAATTTTTTTTTAATTTAGTCTATCTGAAAGATATTTTTCTACTATAAACAAGTGATTGTGATCAGTAGTTCATATGACAGATTGGTTTCTAATTGAAAATATTTCAAACAGGTATTTTGAAATATTCAACTTGATACACTATCTGCTCTTATACAAAGATTTGGAATTATATATTCTTTGAGTATAATTAAATACATAAAAATTTCAAAGCAAAACTCTCCAAATTTTTGCTTTTTATACAAAACTTATTTTAATAAAATTAATTTCCTATAGAGTATATAGAATATTTATGTTAAATTTTTATTGACAATTTATTTTTATATAATTTTTGTCTGTGATTCGAATTTTTAATTTTTTTAGATTTAAGACTTAGAATACTCTTATTAAATATTCATAGATTTGTAATAAACTTAAATTGAAAATACTGCAAATATTCTTAATCCTGACATTTTTATATGCAACATTTTATTAAAACATATTAAATTATTTTTTTCATATCTTCATACATTTAAGTAAAGGGATTTTCTTTTAAAATATAAATATGAGTTTATTATGAAATTAATTTAAACAAATAAAATCTATGCAAAACTATAAAATTGTTGAAAAATAAAACTTTATAAAATTAAAAATCTTTAATTACGCTCTAAATTTGTAACAGCACTACTCTTATGATTTCATCTTTGAGTAACATGTGAAATCACTTAGTAACCTGAATTTAAAATTAATTTTAAAGAATGGCAGAATAGAAAAGACAATTTCAAACTCAAATTTATATTCTTTCGCTAAAAAGAATGTATATGTTGAATAGGTCTTTAATGTAGATTTAAAACCCCATCATCTTAAGAGGTTTAAAAGTTCAAGATTTATTACGGAAATATTAAGTTCTGGGATGAACTTTGAATTTTATAGGAATGTCCTAATTAAGTACTGTTAAAATTGATATTTTTGAGGTACATTAAAGTCATATTGAAATATTAATTATTATCGGCATATAGTTCCTTGGTTTTTATGAATTAATTTTCATCAAACATATAATTGGTACTATATAATAATTCTTATATATTTTTAAGTTTTTACTTTAAATTGTAATTGTCGTATAATATTGTTAGAATTTTAAAGTACTTATCTGATGTATTTTTAAAAGTCAGAATTAACTGCTTTTAAAAAGACGAGACTTTAAATCAAGTTTATTTTCTAAAATTATGAAATATTATTACTGTTATTATTGAAATTGTTTTACAATGTGACTAAAACGTATTTAAAATGTGACTAAAAAGTATAAACGTATTACTTAAACGTAGATTTGATAAATTTATAAATTTTTAGATACCAAAGCAAACGTATAACTTTAAAAAATAAACATTTTAACAATATATACAAAATATGTAGTAAAATAATCTTCTTGTTTTAACATGGATATAATATAATAGCATATATGAATTGAGATATTTTGCAAGAAAGTTAGATAAGGGATTTTAAATTAATTTCACTTTGTAGTCCTCAAACGGTTCTCTTCTTTCATTCAAATAAATTTTATTTCAATAATATCTGAAAAACTCAGCCATTTAAATTTCAAAATTTTGGAGTTTTCAATTCATTTTGTACAAACTTGTTCTTAAATTTTGAAGAAATAAAGTTGTTTAAAATTATTTTCAGTATATTTCTCAAATCATTATTAAAATTTAAGCCACATTCTTTAATTATTACGTAAGAATTTATAAGTAGTATTTTTATCTTACATTGAATGTGTTAGTTACAGTAATGTTAGCATATTTAAAAAATTGCACAACATTATGATTTATATTGTGCAATTTTTAGTAATTTGATTTTTTCTGATATATTTGTGTGATTTTCGAGAGCATCTTTGTATTTTAATAGTAATCAAAATTGAAATGCATTACATTATTTCTTATTTTTGTTTGCATCATGAAACAAAATACCACTACAAGTATTTACAAAATTATATTTTCATTTTAAGCATACGTAAATATATTATATTTTAATTAAGTAATCCATATGGCGTTTTTATTCTGTATAAGTAAATAACGTTATTTATACTTCAATATTAATTTCTTAGCAGAATATAACGGAACAATTATTGAATATGTTTTCCTGGAAACTATTTCTGTATTTGAAATATTTCAAAAAAAGTGAATCCTTTAAAATTGATATAAGTTTATATTAAAAATGTTTGGAAAAAAGAAGCAACTTTAACTATTATGAAATGTTAGAAGTTAACTCATAAAATTCAAATTATTGCAATGCTAAATGCAATGAATTTAAAAAATATCTAGTCCCACTCATTTAGCATGAATATTAAAAATATATTTTTAAATAATTTTTTTTCTTTAATTTCTATATCATGAATTATATTTTATTAACAGTAAAAAGAATTTAAATTTAATAAATCACCAAATTTCTTACACACCTTCTATTCATCAACTAAGGCTATGTATTATGCGAAATCAATAAATATAATATGTAATGACAAAAATGCTATGAATTCAACTTACCATTAATAACTTTTAACTTCCACATTTTACCAGGAATAAAAGATACTAGATAGTGTAACTATTTCAAAGGATGATACACATATTTTGACAGGTATTTGTTTTACAAAAAATAGAAAAATGTGATCTTTATCATTTCTATGTATCATAATAATTACATAGGTAAAACGATCAAAAAATAATATTAAATAATACCTACCAGAATACTAAACTTGATATTCGGGCAAAAATACATCACTGGACACTTTAAGTTCATGAAGTTAATATTTTGAACACAATAATAAATTGAATGAACTGAAATTTATATTGAACGTCTTAAGTAAGTAAATGAAATTTACCCTAATTCTGTGAATGTTAATTTCACCAGTGATGATATTAGTTTCACGAATGAAACTGTCAAGTACTCTCAATATTGTACAAAACAGCAGAATAAATTCTGTTAGAAGAATGCTTAAAATACCATTATATTTCTGAAATGTCATAGATGGCAACAATCTTTGAATTGTTAAATTTTAGTTATTTTGTAAAATAAATATTTTATTTGGATTAAATCAAAAAATAAATATACCATATTTTGAAATATGTTTTTTCTAACTTCACTCTGCACATTATATTTAAATTTTCATTTTTCCTCAAAAGTGCCTATGCTATATATAGCAGCATATCATTTCAAATCTTAAAATTCTTAATGGATTTGCATTATTTTTTCATATGTGATATTGCAAAATCAAAATTTAAAATAAAAGAATAACTAGTTTCATAATATGTATAGATAAGAACTTTGTTTCTAATGTTACAACCTACCATAAAAAAGGTAATATTTTATTTCATAAAAGCTAATGGATTCGTTTAAATATGAAATGTGAATACAGTTTCCTACTCTATGAGCATATCATTGTGCTTTGTTTGCATTATATGGTAATTAGGAATATGTTCTTTCAAAGAAAGTTAGCTTATTCATGCTATTTAAAAAATAAAGTATGTTTTACATTAAAATTGTGTTGTATATGCCATTATTTAGTTTGCTTATTTGTATTTTTAAAAATATGTATTTTTACTTAAATATACTCAATTAAATTTTAAGGAAAGAATGGAACTAAAAAAAGTCGAACATGTTTTAGCATCTAATAACTTTACGATAGGCAAATATGATATGTATTTACATGATATTTATTTTAAAAGAATAGCTTAATGATATTTTTTTAGTTAAAATTAAGAAATACATTTCATTCTCATACTATATTTATTTATTTTAAACTAAATAAATATTTGCTGAATATAAATTAATTTTTTGAAAAATTCATAACAACTGTTAAGGTAGTAAAATATATAATTTTGTCCGGCATTATGCAATTTAAATTATATTATTAGCTTGCATAAATAATTATTTTTCAAAAGACTACATAGATTGATATATTATAAAAAAGTAGATATTATTTTAAGTAAAGGAATATAATAATGTTCTTATTACTTTAACTATAATAGGGATTCAATTTTTTAAATATTTTCTATTGTAACCAAATGTTTCAAAAACATTATACATTCTTATAATTATATATTAAATTATATTTAAAATTTATAGGTAGTTTAGTTCAGTAAATAATCGTTTTAGAATTTTAATTACTCTGAATATAATTTTTATATTCCATTAAATAATCTTTGAATTGTTCAACGCTGATATATTTTTGATGATGAAATTTTCTGATTTGTCTCTCACCGAATTTTAACAAAATTTCATTGTTTGAGTTATATTTTTTCATTGAAAAGTAAAATTCAAAATGAGAAACATTTATAATCCAGATAATATAAAATATATCAAATATTATGAGTATAAAATTCTTGATTTATATATTTTTTTAAAAAAATTATGCATAGTTATTTGTATAATTTGATAAATAATTTTGGGACATGAGTAATTTGCACATTCGAAAAGGTACATAACAGTTTACTTTTAATCAAACTAACTGATTATATTAATATGAAAGATATTAAATATAGTATATATTAAAATTTCGTTGTAATTCTTTTCATATTACTTTTATAGATTAGGTATTGATTATTGAGGAATTCGATTATTGAGGTATTTTGAAAATTCATACTTTTTAGTTCATAATTAGAAAATATAAATAGTTATATATTCACCATTGAATTTTTTGAAAGTTCTATATCTAAAATTTTGTGAAATGATTTAATAAATAGCTGCTCTCTGCAAAATTCTTGGATGATGTGATTTAAATACATTTGTTAACTTACTTGAATTAAGTATGTAAATATATATTTATAAAATATTTAATATTGATTATTTACTTAATTCAAATGACGATAATTGGACAGGTAGAAATATCCATATTTATGCTATAAATTTATAAATCTTGTTAATTAAAATATATAAAAGATAAGTTTATTTCCATTAATAATTTCTTGATATTGAAGAGAAAATTTGTTTGCGATGAAATTTCATGTTAATTTTGTGTCTAAAATAATAAAAAAAATATTTTTCCACTTTATTTATTTATTTTTTGATGAAAGAAGAAAAACTTACACAAAAATTTTACTAATAATTTTTCGGAAACCTATATTATAAACGTGTATTACATGATTATAAAACAATATTTTCATGTTATAAATATAGGAATTATTATGTTAAAAGAATTTTTTTTCCATTTAACTTTTCTTAAATGTTTTTGATTACTTAAGAGAATATTTGTATTTTATTGATACTTTTTCGATAAAAAAAACGTATAACCTTAATTTCTCTTAAAATATAATATTGAAATATTGCTGGCTATTGAAATTAGAAATATTTGTTAGTTTGAACACAGGTTGTGTATGACTGAAATGAAAATAATAGTAATATGATTAATCTTATACAATTATCTTCTTGCAAAATGTAACCATTTGTTTTAAATGCAGTTAAAAAGTTAAATTTGAAATAAAAAAATCCATTTCGATTATATTTTCAACAATTTAAGAAAATAAATGCTCAGATGTGTAGAAAAGAAACGAAATTTTATTTTATAGGTATTTCTTAACATTTTGAGACTTAAAACTTTTTCTTAGAGCTATTTATGCCCATGTTATAAACTTATTTCGCAGATATATCTAAACAACATTTTTGTGTAATTCTCATAAATTGACATCATTAAGTCTGGTTCTTTAAAATCTTATTTATATTGCTACATATCAAAAATACCTCAACATAAAAATTTTCAATGAATACAAAAATAAATATTTTTAAATAAAACATTATATAAAATTTTTTTCACATTTTATGAAAGCATTTTTTTAATTATTTGACAAGATCTTAAAATCATTTATGACACAAACAATGGCTGTCGTATTTTATTAAAAATTATCTTACAATTTATTTCAGCACAGTTGTAAAAATAGTTTATAATTGATTTTTTTTTCCAAAAATGAAAACTTGATAATAATTTAAATCAAACATCCAATAAGCATTAATAAGTGGGATAATATATTCAATGAATAACTTTATTGTAAATGAAGAAATTTATTTATTTATTCTCTGAGCAAAATGTTATTCATAATTTAGTGAAGTAATTAGTACATACAAAATAAGGCTACAAATTGTATTAAAAATAATCATCCTCCAGCTTTTATGTCTAAATTTGTAAAGTAAAAAAAATCACTAATATTTCTATTGAAAACTTGTATACATATATATATATATATATATATACTTGTATGTATATATATATACTATATATATACACTGCTCAAAACAATTAAAGGATATTGTAAGTTTTACATAAAATAAAGATATAAACGAAATTTGTTTTGCTGAAAATGGAAGAAGAGAATCACAAATGAAAATTTTTCTGATTTTCAAACTGTGGAGTATGCTAATTTTGAGTTCAACGTCAAAAACCTAACTTCAGTGGCAGTGAATGAAATTTGACTTTCAACTGAATGAAAGACAATGAATACAAGGATGATCAGTATTCAGTGACTGCTTTCTTTCGATGAGTACGATGTCTCTGTGAAGTCATTTAACCGATTCAGAAGCTTGGCGAATTGTTGGTAGGTTAGAAGGGGGCCAAACTCAAGCCGGAGTAGCACAAGCCATTGGAGTGTTACAAAGTGTGATTTCCAGGATCTGGAACCATTTTTTGGAGATTGGAAGTGCAGGCCGAAGACCAGGGCAAGGTCGTAGATGGTCAACAACGCCCAATGAAGATCGTTATTTAGTGTTAACGGCTCGGAGACACTGAAATATGAACGCTACTCTTCTCCAACAACACCTTCGCTCGGCTACTGACACCACGGTTTCAACTCAGACTGTCCGAAACGGGCTCCATGGTGTAGGTCTGTATGCTCACCGACCGATGGTAGGTGTTAAAATAACATCAAGGCATCGTCGCGACCGCAGGGAGTGGGCAACAGAGCATGTGAACTGGAGGAGAAATGAATGGAGCAATGTTTTTTTCTGACGAGTACTGTTTTTCTGTTCATCCTGATAATAGGCGTATTTTTATCTGGAGGGACCGTGGCAGTAAGAATAATCCAGCGTTCGTGCACGAAAGTGTCAGATTTGGAGGTGGGTGAGTGTTGGTGTATGGTGGCATCTCCATTGATGGGCACACAGACCTCTACATCATTCAAGATGGACCTCTGACTGGTCGCCGATATAGGGATGACATCTTTAGACCTATTGTAGTCCCTTACGCTGCAGCAATCGGAAATGACTTCATTTTAATGGACGATAACTGCAGACCATATCGTGCTAACCTGGTGAAGGATTTCCTTTTCAAGGAAGGAATCATGCGAATGGAATGGCCAGCGTGTTCTCCAGACATGAATGCAATAGAGCATGTTTGGGACGCTCTATGAAGACGAGTTGCTGGTCACCAACCACCCCCCAAACTCGCCAAGAACTGGGAAGAGCTCTTCTGGAAGAGTTGGAGAGAATACCCTAACTCGTGATTAATAGCCTCATTTACTCCATGCCTCAAAGGTGCTCAATATTGATGGCCGTCCGTGGAAACCATACCCCCTACTGAAAATGACTTCCTTTGAAGACAATACCTTTTCTTAGTCTTTTTTTCTCATATGCACAAATTGTGTTTTTTCCTTTTGTACACAAAGTCGCAATAAAATGCATTTTTTTCTGTCAAACATGTGTAGTTTATTCTCATATAACCTACTACGTCTGTCGACCACGTATCAATCAGCTAAAAAGTTTCCCAGCCACAAGATCCACCTAAAACCGCAATATCCTTTAATTGTTTTGAGCAGTGTATATACAATATATATATATATATATATATATATATATATATATATATATATATATATATATATATATATATATATATATATATATATATATATATATATATATATATATATATATATGTAAGATTAGAAGTTTAGAAGTATCTTAAGCTTGAAATGCCAATAGTGTTTACACTTAGTCGTTAATTCATATATTTATTATTTATTTGGCTTACATATAATATTTGGGTGCAGTTCTTGCTGATTTGGACTTTTATTTGGATATGTCTTAATTTGATTATTTTAAATTAAATTTTGGCAACATTGAATTTTGGCTTATATATTTTAGATTAAATTTTATTCTTTTACTCTGGCTTGATATTTTGGTTTGAACTTTTTTGTGTGGCTTTGGGGTGTACTGGCTTCTTTAAGACTATGTCTTGAACCAGTGCAGAAAGGCCATACTTTGTGCCAATGTGGTCAACACTCCTGACGAAGCTAGCCATATTGGTACTTCATTCCAGTTTATATTTTTCTTTGAAATTGTATAATATATATTAAACATTTTTCCAATAGTTTACTATATTTCGTAATTTCAATGTATTATTTTCAATTTTCTTTGAAATTTTAAGATATATATTGAACATTTTTCTAACTATTTACTAAATTTAATATTTTCAATGTACTTTTTTACATTTGGTATTTTAAATGTATTATTCTTTCCATCTAATATTTAACTTTATGAATATATTATTATTCTCTATTTGGTATTTTCATTGTATTTTAAATGTATTATTCTCCATTTAATACTTGATTATTAATTTTGTAAAATATACTATTATATATATATATATATATATTTATATATATAGGTCATTAAATAGTTAGATATAGATATATATGCTTTTAATTAATATTATTTACTAATATTGCCTAAATGTATTTATAATATTAAGATTAAAGAAAAGAATATTTAAGTTTCAGTAAACACCAAATTACCATTTTTATGCAAAACATAAAAATATCTTACGTATATTTTAGTTATTAAATGATCTTATTTTAGAGATAATTGTGCATTACTTTGAACGTAGTTGATTCATGTATGCTGTCAAAGTAGACGAAATGTGTTGTACATCTTGAGCTTCCAAATTTAACGTCGAAACGGAAATTGGATCTTAAATTTCATGCTTTTCCGATTCCCATCAACTTCAATATCTTGAAGTCATTTGTAAACTTTCTATCCAGGTATTTTCCCCGTTTCAGAGAAGTTCTCTCTATTCAGGAAAATAATGATTAATCACAAAGTAAGAAAAAATTACAAAGTCTTATAAAAATCGAAGAATGAGATAAAAATTGCTTTTATCCTATGAACGTCATTAGGATTACATTTCCAATTTAAAAGAATAGTTATGTTTTACTTTAAAATGTAAATGCATCTTATGCAAACTTAATTAGAGTTTCTTTTTATAATAAAGCATGTATCACAATCAGAAAAAACTAAATATAGTTAATTTTTTATGGATATGTGAATAAATTAATTTATAAATTAATGAAAATACTGTATAAATTAATGAAAATACAAATAAGCAAAACAACATTTCAGAATTTTCGTAAAAGAATAAAAATGTTCTTTCTTAATCTACCAAACTTAATTTAATTCACTCTATTATTCTTTATGTATGATTATTGGAAATCATATGCGTATAAATAATTAACCAGTTGCACTTACTTAAAATTCTGTTAAGTAAAATATTGTATTGTTCTTATAGTTTGTTTCCTGGATATTTTAAAAATTACTTTTTAATTTTCAGACAAAGTTTTCATATTATATCAAATGTTAACATTCTATTGTTTAAAACTATAACAACCATCTTGTAATAGTTATTTGTTGAAAAAATAGTTTAGTTGGCTTTTTGAATATTTAATGTTGTTGAATAGATTTTTGCTTATAATATATAAGAAGTCTGAGAGAAATTTATTAATTTCGCGCTACTTTTCCCCCACAAATTTTGTGCAAAGATATTTGGGCTATATATCGTTGCATAAAATTTACTGGGAAGTCAATCTAATATCTGCTCAATCGCTTATTACAATGTTTTCTTAGTTAAAAATAATTGGATATGATATGAGAAATAATAATTGGATTTCTCTGGCTATAAGTAACTTGTATAAATTTATACGATTAATATTGACAAAAGTTGTTTAATTTTTATATGTAAATGTAACTATTATGCATTATTTGTAGTACATATATAGACGCTTTGTAATTTAATATTTGCACCTGAAAAAAAGCATTTTAAATTAATTAATAAATTGTTAATAGACTAAAAATTAAATATAACTGATAAATAAATGAATGCAATATTAAATGATATCTGTTCTCTTGAAATTTTATCTTTAAAAATAGTTTAATACTGAGAAAGAAGGTTTATTTTTATATTAAATATAACTTTTTGAAGAATTTTTCTTGAGTAACTACTTTTATAACCTTTGAGAAAATGATCTTTTCAGAAGAAATAATAATATTTTTTTAATTTTTATTTTCTTTTAGACACGACATTAAAACCTCTGTGACGTTTGTTCTCTCAGAATTGAAGTAAGATGGTTGTGGAGATTCGGAAAATCAAATTTAAGCTTTTTCATATCAACTTTTTACTTTTCCTTTCTTTTCAATGAACTCTATGATACAATATTTTTTCAATCAGAGATTAATCCAGAGATTGAGTAGAAAATATTGAATTTAGTGAAAAAGGTTTTGAAATTCTTCTTAAAAATGTACATCAAAAAATATTCTATTTATTGCACAATGAAGTTTGTAATATCACACACACACATTGCTTTTCAAATACATTATTGTAGAAAATCTGTATCATGGAATAACCTCTTGAGTCTTTTATTGATATATAAATTTTATGAAAGAAAAAGGGAAATGTATCGTTAGAAAATGATTTTTCGCTGTAATGAAATATTTTTTTATTAAATTAAATCATTCACTTTTACAAAAGTGTAAGAAATGAAAATATACGAATGTTTTAAAAGAAAACTGTGTAAAATTCTTTAAGAAGACCTATATATCTTTAATATATATATTTAGCTAAAATCAAATGTAAAGTATTTTATAAGTATGTATGACGATTATTATTTATTTCTACATTTAAAAATGTGAAAAATGCCTTCTGAACAAAAAAGGACAAGAAAATTTGCATAAGATATATTGGAAGGTAAAATTAATACTATTTATATAACTATATATCTTGTAAAATATTCAACAGCTAAATAAGTATAAGGTGAAATTATGATTACAAAATCTGTCGATAATATGTTCATACTTTAATTAATCACGTTCAATATGTGTGATCATACTTAAATTAATCACGTTTAATCTCTGTGTTCAGACTTTATTTAATCATTATTGTAAAACAATTATACAAAAATTTATTATGTAAACAATATTTTTCAATGTACGTACAACAATCAATGAAGAAAAGCACAGGCCTTGTTGTTAAGGGCTTTGTTCTCTTAATTGAAAGAAAGTTCGATTGAATCCCGCCTTTCCTGAAGATTCGCCGTGTTTAATAACGATGACTGGAGCAGATTAAATGGATCGAAGTCGCATTGTTCTGCAAGTGAAATGATACTTTTATGGGTAGCAGATCAAGTATTTGGGGGTTTTGTGCCTGGTCTTTGCTTTCAAATGACAAAGACACCATCGTCTGAACTTCCATCTTACTGAATGTGTCTACATACAGAAAACCAAGTGTGTCTACGTATGACACATTTGGACCAAATGTTTCTACGTACACGAAACCATGCTGATGCAAAAATAAAAAAACAATAAACAACTGAGCATATACGAGAAAATGGAAATATCTTAAAAATACATACAGAGAATTCATTCCCATCATTAATATAAAGTTGAGCAGTAATATTTAAATCAATGTCGATGTTTATATTTTATATTTAACATATTATTTCTTTAATACAATTACTATGTCTAATTCATTCTTGTAAACATTAAAATGTTATGAAATATTGAAATTATATCATTTTTATTTTGAATTATAAGTGTATTTCAAAATGTAATCATTTAAAGTCATTTCTATTGAAGGAAAATATCATCACATGTAAAATATTTAATGCACACTGTTAATGATATAAGATAGAAAATTAAAAAGATGAAATACTTCATTTATGCTTTTTATTTAAAAACTGAGAAAGAGTGTTCATTCTATACACAAATTGATTATGTAAAACTAGAATAAATTTCTTACAATACTGAAATAAGAATATTTAAAAAATAAGAATGTGGATATTTATATGCAAATGCTTACACTTAAAAATAAATACTTGTATCTCTGTAGCTACTTAGATAATTTATTATTGCTTTAAAAATGTATTCGTATAATACATTGTTGAGTTTTTGAATTTTAATAATTTGTAATATACTAATTTAGCATTAATATTGCCTTTTGTGCTGAAAACCTTCTTAAATTATTCAATATACAACTAAAAACGTAGATAAAAATTATAGAAAACAGATTTAATGTCTGCAAATAAGTAATAAGTATTTATAACGAACTTACTTGTTGAATCTACAAACATCTCTTTTAAATTATTTTATAACTGCTTCTGTCCGCGATCTTAGCTATCAAAGAATAGACATACCATCTGATTTCAGTTCAAATCTCGAAATCCAGGATATTAAAATTAGTTGGAGAGAAAATCCTTTGGGAATTTTCAGTTTTTTTCATTCTTTCAAGCAAAAACACTTGCCTGATTCTTTCCATCATTATATGGATTTAAACACATGCATCTTCGACGAATGGCTGACATTCCTTCTCAAGATTTACAAATGATAATGAAAGAGGCTCCGAAATTCTTCAATATGCAGATACTAATGACTTTTTTATACTTAATGATGGAACATCTACATATACATCATTCATTTATAACACATCTAAGGTTCTAGACATCATCGTGGTCTGCTCAGAGTTTTTCCTCCAGTGATTTTGGACAGTACAGGAAAACATTGGAAGTGACCAATTCCTAATTATCATAGAATTAAAGAAAAAAGTATTGAACACTCGGGAAATATTTTAGAATTTCAAGAAAGCTAATTGTGTCACTGTCAGAAAATCTGTAAATAGAGAACTGGCTTTTTTGCCACTTATGGATGATGTAAGCAAAGGCTGGAAGATTTTCAGAAACACCATACTAAGCAAATTTAGACTTTCATCCCTACATAAAATAAAATGTTTCGTCAAACATATCATCAAATATATTTCTACCCCAGAGCCACTTTTACAAAATGGAAAAAACCTTCTATAATCTGCAAGGTCATTGGTAGATACCTTTAGACGTGAGATTATTATAATTTATACAGAAATTAAATTGACGCAAGAGCCTAAGACTCAAAATTATGGAAATTACATAAAGGTATCAACAAGTATTAATCAAAATACCTAGACTACAAAACACTAAAAAATGACGATGGTCAAAAGTTTCAAGGTGATAAATCTGCTGATTATAACCTTTCTACTCATTACTAACACATTCGGCAGCTAAACTTCATTCTGTATAGTGCAAAACGTGAAATACTCTTCAGATGCCGCAAAACTGATCATGGAGATGCTACTCTGACAACTCAGTTTAACAATGAAGATCTAGTGCTCCCTTTAGTTCTTCTTGACCTCAGCAAATCTCTAGGTCCTGATGGAATTCATGAACATGTGCTTAAAAACTTTGGTTACATCGAAAAGCAAAAACTTTTTGATATCTTTAACCTATCTTGGAAAAAAAAACATTCACCTCAAAAATGGAAAAAACCACAATCACACCAAATAAGAAGCAAAATAAAAATACTTCCTCATCTGTGAACTTTAGACCCAAAGCTTTGTCATACATCACAAGTAAAATAAAGGAGAAAATGGTCATGAAAAGACTCAAATTCTATCTTAAAAATATAACTCTCTTTAATCAGAAGAACTTGGTTTTCCAAAAAGCCACATCTAAACAAAGCTCTGTTCTTCGTCCAAACTATCAGATATGCGTAAAATCACAGAATAACTCATCACAACTTTACGGCTTTATTAGTACTCAAAAGAGCTTTTGATTGAGTTGGAAAGGACACACTATTTAAAAAAGTGAAAGATACAAAAATAAAACCAGCTTGTCTGTCTTACGAAAAACAAACACCTCACACCAGCACAAAGTACATTTCCAATGATTCCAATCCCATGTTAATATTAACTGACATGAAGTGAACGAAACTCTTGCTAATTAGGGACTAGACAATCCTATACCCTTCACATTAGAGGACACATGTTTAGAGTTTTTCTCTGGGTAAAATAACAAAAATAAAGGAAGATAGTCAGTATTTCCATCTCACAATTGGTATAAAGATCAAAATCCAAGACTTTCCTCATTTCTGCTTTGTGACAGGAAGACAAATACATGTCTATCTTGATTGATTGTGAAAAAGCTCCCAAATTCTAAGGATAGCAACTACACTGCTGAACAATTGCTAAGGACGGATTACAAATTGCAATGTAGCATAACAATAAGCGAGACATGAGGCCTAGTACGATAAAATATAGTTGCCACACTGTTCAGACATTAGAATAAAGAATATTTATTGTTCTGGAAAGTGCAAAAGCTGTGAAACATCTGAAAGACAAAAAATTTTCATTTGATGCTGCATACGGTAAAATGGAACAATGCATCTAAAAGTCAGCAGGCACCTTGAAGAAAGGTATCAGTACGGGATATGTCCACCGTGAAGTGTGATGCACTATTCCACACGTCATATCATACTTTGCAAAACATTATCCAGCAGCTGTTGATTCAATTTATCCCATTCCTCTGGGTGTGCACGGATGAGAGTGTTCATGTTTGTCGGAGGATAGTTTCGACCAGCAACTTGCTTCCCCAAATCATCCCACACATTTTTAATGGGGTTTAGATCTGGAGAACGTGATGGCCACAGGAGGCGTTGAATACCATCGCTGTCTAGACAATCCTGAACAGCGAGTGTTGGATGACATGTTGCGTTGTCATCTATAAAAACAAATTTATCACTGACAGCACCACGGAAAAGACGAACATGAGGAAGTAGAACTTCATTAATGCATCCTTGACCCGTCATAGTCTCATTCGCCACCACATTAAGGGGCGTGTGGCCATTGATCATGATGCTGGTCCACACCATGGCACTGTATGTCGGATATCGGTCTCTTTCCTGGATATTTTCTGGACGATAAGCAGTGCCACTCTCGCGCCAGATCAGTTGGCGTATGCAATCCGATTTCAGACTGAACCTACTCTCATCTGAGAATAGAATGCATGCCCAGTCCTGTTCAGTCCAATTGCAATGCTCACCACACCAATGCAAACTGGCATTACGATGCTGTGTGGCCAATGGGACACACACAACAGGTCTGCGGGCGTATAGTCCTCCTCCCCTCAAACGTCTGGCAAAAGATTTTCGGGAGATCTGCTTTCCTGAAGCAGCAAGAAACTGATTTGCCAACTGCTGAGCTGTGGTGCGCCTGTTCTTTTTTGCTGATAGGACGATATATCTGTCTTCTGCAGGCGCCGTACTTCTAACACGACCATCCCCGTGCCACCTACTACACATTCCAGTAGTTTTAAATGACTTCCGCAGCCGTGAAACAACGCTGTGAGCGATGTCGAACTCCCTGGCAACATCTGTTATTTTGGCCCTTCTTCGATCTTTTCAATAATTCGGCCACGCATAAAATCATCTAAGTGATGTCGGGAAGACATGCCAAAAATTTCAAGTTAGTCTATTAAATCTTTCCTGTAAAATTTTTGCTTGAAACAACAACTGTCCACACGCGTCAAAACCTTTAAAGCTCTTATGAACGCTATCACATGATTAACAGACGTGGAAAAATCTTTGCATACGAAATTTGCATTTTTTAGGATATTGCAGGATATAGTAAAAAATGAGAATTGAAAATTTGCATTTTCTTACTATATCCTGCACTTATTCCAATTTTCCACATTTTGCTTCCTTTCATTTTGTGGTTGCTATGGATGATAGCGTTATCCGTCCTCAGCTATTGTCCAGCAGTGCAGTTTCCTCCTTGCCCTAAATGCCGTCAAGAAAAAACATCACCTCAACGCATCTTCGACTGCCTTGGACTGAACTGAGAAGACAACCATAATTGTCCGCAACTTATTCGGACTTCATTATTGTCAATGATTTCACTGATCTGGTCTGACTCCGTCTTAGCAGATGGCAGATTATAAGCAACAACATAATTGGTTCAGTAAACTTATAATTTATACCTGATTTATCACATGTTCATATACTATAAATATTAGAGTGAAAATATAAACTCACATCCATAAATTAAGGTAATTCAGAATCACACAGAAATAAACTCTAAAATAAAAATTTCACATGTTGAATTATCACACACATCTTAAAGAATAATATGCAACTCACTTTCACATGCAGTTCTCCTGGAGTAGAGAGTGTGCATAATGGACACCACAACAGGGAATGAAGATATTTCTATGAAGCTTCTTCATAGAAATATCTTCATGTATTTCTATGAAGAAATAAAATTCTTCATAGAAATACATACATCTCATAAAATTCTTCATAAAATAAAAATTTTATGTTTTAAATAATTTCATGTTTTTGCATAGTAATTTATCTAAAAACAAAGTTAATGAAAATTAAAATTAATTGTTATGAAAAAGTTTGCTTTAACGTATGCAGATAACTGAGGCAATAAGAAGTTCAGAGTAGAATTTAAGATCGCTCGCATTAATTGCTTCGTTGTATAAGCACATTTTTAAGGAGATCAAACTAGCGAAATTTATAACCTAAATTAATTAAAAACTCCTTCCATTCCCAAAAAGTTTTTGTTTTAAGCTTTCAAGAAAACAAAATTCTGAAACTTTCCACAAATTCTGTGAAATTATTTTATACCATAGAATTAATTTACTATACTCTGAATTGAGTTTCGCACATACTATAAGTTTTTAATGCTGATACTTCTGAAATAAATATTGCATTAAAGCTAAAATTAACTTGGCATTTGCTACTTGTACTGGAAAATTGATAATTCAATAAAGAAATTTCTGAATACTATTTAATATTTTCTAATTAGCATACTAAAAATATTCTTAGATTATTTCAATATTTGCAAATATTAAAATAATCGTAGAACACTTTTTGCACTCTCAAATCAATTTTAAGTATTTTTGTGTTATTTATAAACAGTAATTTTTACACACACACACGTGTGTGTGTGTGTAAATATTGAGATAACTTGAGTGCTTTTATGTGGTGTATAGAGATCGGTAATTTATCTGACAGAAAACATCAAGCTCATTTCCAAAACAAAATATAAATCAATTAATGTTAAAAAAATTTTGAAACACAGAAATTCAATAATTAAATTAAATAAAACTATCCAAGAATAGTAAAAGACGTTGAAAATGAAAGAGGACGTATAGTATATTCTTTGAATTGTCCTGTTGAAAATGTCCCTCTTATGTTTTTTAAACATGTTTTTCAATTAAAGAATATGGCATGTCAAATTCAACCTTCCAAATATGGAAATATGCGATTTAATATGGTCTAGTCTGAAATTCCAATACTGGATTTATATTTACAAACATGTATAGGTGGTTCAATTTGATTCACGCCAATAAAGAATAATCTGACATTACAATACATAAATACATCATAAATTTGTTTATTTGGAAAAAAAACGATCTCTAGAATGAAAGGATATGCAATTAGGAAAAGAAGGAGAAAATTCTCTTTTTTAATGTTTATTGTCTCCATAGGTCATTATTTTACCTATTTTATTTCATATATACCAATTCTATTGAACCAAAACAGTCACAATAAAGTTTGCCAAAGCAGTATTTATATAAGATATTAATACATGTCAAATCCAAAATATTATCGAGACAATTGATTCACTGTATTTGTGAGTAACATAAAAATATATGAACAGGAATATTTCATATAATGTGTTATAATTTCTTTGCTAATTAAAAACTTTTAGTAGTTTTAAGTCATAGAGATAAAATGTAAAAAAGCACTAATTTTCTGTAAACTTCATCGGTGCAAATATTTTTATATAATATTTAATTTTAACTTGAAGATCATTTTGAAGAATTCTGAATAGTTAACAAATGGACGAAAAATGTAAATGAATACTTAAATTCTTCAAACATTACTTTCAATCAATGTATGATTAATGATTCTCGTTTAAGTTTGAAGGGCGATTACCATAAAAGTTTCTGCGAATGGTTTCCAAGAAAATTAATCTTCCTAGTTATTGACATCAGAAATATATTTCCTTATCATAATTTTCTGTTAAAGAAAAAAAAGTCTATTACTATTTTAAAATCTAATATATTACATAAAGATAACTAAAATAACTGCCTCAGATTTTATGACCGAAATATTTCTTTTAAGTAATTAATTTGCTCAAATTAAGAGAACTTTTTTGACTTCAAATAAGAGAAGCTTATTCATAATTTTATGTAAATTTATAAACAAAAAATTACCATGATAATATTTTAAGAGTTTTCAAAACTATTATAAACTTAAATCAGTCATAATAATATTTTTAAGATAGAAATAAGAAAAGTATTTCATAAAAGTGCTATTAGTACAATATAGAATTAAAGTACGCATTTGAGACTCATTATTTACAGAAATTTTTATTTATAACACAATATTTGTAAGCAAAATCCTCAATTTTAAATTATAATTAGTACATATAAATATAAGTACGATGACATCTATGAATTATATAATTTTAAAAACCAATAATTTAAATTATAGTAATAATACAATAATATATTTAATAATATTTGTTTTAGCATTAATGTTTTTAGATTAAAAAATTACATTTTAAAAGAATAAACCAAGTATTAAGATCAATTCAAGCAAAGTATTTCATTTTAATATATAATGAAAATTTTTTTATGTTTTTGTGTTATATAATGTGTAACTATTAATAATTGAAATGTTTTATTAAATATTCATCATGAGATATAACCTACGGATCTGGTCACTTTTTGAGGGTTTTCTATAAAAAAATTAACCGAATTAGAGTTATGCATAAATATAATCAATTTTGAAAAGCACAAATGCCTTTACATATAATTACAAATAAATTCTTATGCGACAAGCAAAGGAATATCAGCTCCATACTAAAAATGCTTACAAATTCATTTTCTTATCGAAATGATTTTTTTTAAAAATTTGTTTTAAAAAACTGTCCTGAGAAATAAATTGCTGTAAAATGTAGTGTTTTATAAATAAAAATACCACTTTGATTTTTTAATTAAATATATTTTAAGAAAGTAATTTTAAATAAACTTTTTCCTTAAAATGTTTACAAGTTTTTAAATTAAAAAATATAAAGTTATATGCTTTATTATTTAAATTTCATTTAGTTTGTGATAAAAACATATTAAGAAGTGTTTATTAAGCAAAAATATTGAATTTTATAAAATATCACCAATAATTTTATGACATCAATCGAATCAATTACTTAACAAATTTCTGCATCTGCTAAGTAAAATTTAAAGTCAAGAAAGAAAATTTTAAGTCAAAGAAAGTAATTACTAATTAAAAAAAATTTACAATATATCTTAAAATATATCATTCTCTTTATTAAACTTTCCTTTTCTTTTAGATTTAATTTTTAATGTTGCGTAGTAAATATGCTTTAATATCATATCACAAATCCTCGAAGATTCTGCTATTCCTATATTTTCCATTAAATTTTGGTTTTTTTAAATGATGCATCTAAACTAAATTAAGTACCAAATAAGTGAATATGAATTCACTTTTTTGCCTCATTGAGCGTAATGACGTAAACAACTACTTTTCGTTTTCATTAATTATAAATTTTTTCTAAGAGCAATTTTAATTTTGTGAAAGAAAAATTAAAAAAATAAAAATTTTATTTCAAATAATGTCGGAGATTGACTTTACTGTTATTTATACGATTTAGAATAAATCTTTTTATGATATTAACAAGAAGAAATATAATACTGCTTTCTTCAAAATGACAAATTATGAGAAATAATGAATTGTTATGAAGACAAAACATTTTTTTATTTTAATTAGAATTATGTAAATAAAAATAAATCAACAGTTTAAATGTTAATTGGCTTCTTCATTATCTTCAAATTACAACATTTTAAATATTTCGAATTATTCTAAATCTTCAAAATGCTGACGAATTCCAAATATTCCTGAAAGATTTTTTATTTTAAACTAATCTTAGGTTAAGCAAATTTTTACTTCAGTTATGATGAAATATAGATGAATCGTCCCAACAATGCTAAAACACAATAAATAATATAACTGAAACCAATTTTCCCAAAGGCATTAAATGCTTTGATTTAGATACATTTGTTCGTACTTGCAATTCAAAATAACTGTTTCAAACTTGATTTCATAAAAAAAAACTGTGATTTAAAATATATTTTATTAATTTCATAAAACTTTACCACGGTGGCCTGGTTGGTTAAGTCGTCATTATCATTATCGGACGGTAGTTCGAATCTCGGCCGACCAAAGATCCGTCGTGTTCACTAAAATCGGCTGAGGCACTTTAAAACTGGTTGAGGTCGCAATGTCCTCCAAGTGCATTGATACCTCTAGGGGTGGCAGCCAAGTATTGCGAGTCTTCGGCTAGATCCTGCTTCAAAATCACGGAAACTCCACCCGGCTGCTTCCATCTAAATGGCAGAGCCCAACTCTGGGCAAGGTACAGGGAAGCATGCTGTTGTAACTACAGCATTTCAAAATTTGAGGGGAAAAGTGAAACTGCGGAATGTGGGATAATTGTTTTTAAATTATTACCAGGTCTCTATAGTAAATTTTAACACCGGTTTCTGGAAAACGTTCTAGAAAGTCTCAAAATTAAAGATATGTTATTAAAATCACTTTTAAGCTAAATTTATTAAAAGAACGCTTACAATTTCTAAGAAGAATGCACACATACAGTATCATATAAGAAAATACCATTTCATTTATGCAGAATTTATTCTGAATTTACATTCTTCAATATTTTTGCAATTAATTTTTAATTTTATTTATTGAATCTGTTAGTCAGTTAAATAGTTTGAGAATTTTAGGTTATTCACGAAATTTTAATTCCATGATATAGAAAAAAATTACGCATAAAGCACACTGAATTCAAGTATTTTAATTAATATTTCTAATTAATAACAAAATTATTATCAATTCTTAAATAGCCAATACTATAAGGATAATAATGTACCTAATACATTTAAAATCAACATCATTTCTAAAATATTTAAAGCTTGTTTATTGATTTACATTAACAACATAACAGCTCATACACAGAAGTGATTATTTTTATTGTTTTTAAAATTGATTCTTCTTATTCATTAAATTGTTTTTAATGAAATTTCAAATAATATCATGTACTTTTTTCAAGGTTTCAAATTAATACGTTATGTATGTAACTATTTTACATTTTATTTTAATATAGAAGCATAAGGGAAAATTGCATGAAGAAGAGACAAGGTTTAGTTTACGAAATAATTTTCTACAATATTTTATTCTCCCTGTAAACATAAGACTTATACACACACACAAGCCTTGATAACATTTTAAAATAGTATACATGGCAAATATTAACATTCTAATAAGTACATTATAAATCATCTTTAATGTTCGTAGTTGCAGATTTCATTTAATGAATTCTTACTATTTTACGAATTAAAAATTAGGAATTTTACAAATTTATATTTTAAAAGAACTTTTACAGCTTCATTTTTTAAACTTGAAATTTATCAGTTTTATATAATCGAAAATAGTGATGAAAATTAAGCAAAAATACAATACCAACTGCAATAAGAATCTAATAAGATAATTATATGATACAAATAAAATAGTTATCCTTTCCTTAAATTTATCATGAAATATCTGAAATTCAACAGCTTCAATAAATATAAACTCTTAAATTCTGTTTGATGTTTTGTTAACATAATTTGTATATTCATAATAAATCAGTTATATAATTCCTCTTATTGTAGATTTGATTTTAATTGTATTAAAAAATTATTCGTATAATTAGAAATATCTTCAAAAATGAAAACATATAGCTGTATATCAATTGTTATGGGATAGTGTATTGAAATATCCACTCCGAAGGGCAAGCATGCACGAAATTAAGTATAACTTAAAAACAAATGAGACAGAGTTTATCAGAAATTAAGTGATTTAATATCAATATTTATGCAGTGTGAATTAATATGACATAAATGAAAAAACAATTTTATGCTAAACTGTAGTTAATAAGTAGTTTATGATACTTATTTTAGTCAAGAATAAAAGCCTGATCTATTTCATCATTTAATTAGTTATAAAACCACTTTTCTCAATGTCAAGAATGTACTTATAATAAGTAATGCCTAGAATTATGTTTGTTTTGATGAACAATTACAGATGCTTAGAAATCTGGAATAAGTGATTCTTATTCCAGTAATCTACAAGACAATCAAATAAAACCAATAATCATTGTGTAAAGTACAACAGTCATTTCTTTGAAAATAATTGTGCCAATATTGATCTTAAAAGATATAAAAATATTATTAATTAGAATATCTTTATTAACATTCCATAATTTCTTCACATGAATTGGTGAAAAAATTGCTTGTATTATTTGCAGATGCAGATCTTCATACGAAAAGCTGGGATTTAATTAGATCAGATATTTTACGGTGAGGTTCAATTATAATTGCTGAAAACGAAAAAACTTTAGACAAAAGTTCAAAGAATCGTATTTGCAAGAAATGTCATCACTTAAATACAAAATTGGTTTCGCTCTTCTGGCATTGATTGAGATATTCAATAATTACCAGAGTTTATTGTATTCAGCAGTATTATGTTGTCATTGTTATTCAGCAGTATTATGTTGTCATAACGCATTCTTATTCCATAAAAAAGATAATTTCGGAAGAAAGTTAAAGATTAAGCATTAAAATAATTCAACAGAGTTCATGATTTGGATATATAAATAGAAGTAAATTTCTTCAAATATATGCTGGTATAAGAGTAATTGGCTAGTTTTAACTTCGCAAGCTATTGCATATGTACACAAAAAGTGTTACGAATACATAAATATAATTTACCACATTTTTATTTTTAAATACCAACCTTCATTTAAATATTATTGTTCATTAGTTTATGAACATAATCTTATATTTAGTTTTGATCACGGTGAAAAGATTTTTAAACTTTAGTGTTTATACGTCTTGAGTAAAAGTTTTCAAACTAATTACTTCAGGGATTTAAGTTTTGTATAATTAATACAAAATATTCTAAAATATTTAAAAATTTCACTCTTGAAACTTCAGCAATTCCTAGAATTAAGTTATCCGAATTTAAAATAATCTTAATCAGGGCAGAAAATTTTCCAGAATATCTTTAATTAGTATCAATGATTTGGAATTCCTTAGTCCCAAGGTAAAAGACGCATGGTGCATTTATTAAAAGATATTTAAGTTAAGATTTTAGATATGTTCACTGTTGAAATACTTAGTGACACACAGAATTAAAATACAAATTCTGGAAAATAAACAACACACAAAAAAATTTTAATATTTCAAGAATTATTTTTTAATTTTTATTTATAGGGGATATTTAAGTAGTCCATGCAAAAAAAATAACTTATTATTTTTGATACTGTTTTTTGTTATCAGGAAATACATTGCGTGTTATTAATAATATTTATTTTAATAATTATTAACATTAATAATTATTAAAATAAATTTGTTATTTCATTTTAGGGACTCCCAATGATCCAATAATTGGAGACGTTTCCTTTTATCTTCTAATAATTCTGAATGTAATTTAGCCTCATTCACACTCACATACACAACTTTTTAAATGAAAATAAAGCACATAATTCATGTATGATTTCTGATTAATCAGTTGTTAATCTGATCGTATTCATTCAGGCTATCAGCTACATTTTTTATTCTATGTACGCATAGTACAGAATGTCACAATACTGTTGTTGCAATTACTGAAAGTGTCGAACTTATAGAAATGATTTCCATAGAAAATAAAGTATTTCATTGTGTTTATATTTCTATATGTATTTATGTTAAATTTATCTTTTGCTTATACAAATATTATAAAATCATTCATAATTTGAAAATCTAAAAAATTTTATTTTTAATGAATCCAAAGTATAACGTATTAATAACACAAATTTATTCAATCATAAATTTATATAGAGAGATTTATTTAATGTTTAAGAATTAGCATATTTTTGTAAAATAATACTGTGTGAATCTGAATTATATTTATATTTTAAATGAGGGAGTACTGACTACAATATTGTATTTTCTTGTCTGAAAATTTTTTATGCGATTTAACGCATTTACTGATACAACCGGATATTAAAATGGAAATTGAAACGATTGCATACATTTTATCAATCCAATGAATGAATATTATTTTAATTCAAAAAAATTCATTACAAAGAATATAAAAGTTTTTAAATTTTAGGAATACAAAATAAAAATCAACATTTATAAATATTTTTGCAAATTAAGGAAACAAAGGTTTTAAAAAATATTCTTCGTCAAATGATCGGAAAAATCAGTTTTTAGAAATGTTTATAACCAAATTCTTATAAAGGTAAAACTGTGTCCACCTTAAAATATTTTTCTAAAATATTTAGTTTTCAAATAATTTAAATACCTGATTTCAAAAAATTTATACTTTTTATTTTTTAAGGCAAATATTCTGTGAAACAAATCTTTCCATTGTTGATTCTTCAAATTTAAGGCTTTTAATAAATATATAAATTACAACTTTTTATAGATAGATAAAATAAAATCTAGAAGTAGCACTAATTTGATTTTAGAATATATTTATAAGTAAATACGAAAATATTTTATAGCAAATAAAAATTTTTTAGGCACAAGAATATATAAGAAATACTTTTGAAATTTACTTTCAAATCATTTTAAATATAACAGAAAAATCACTGTAATCAACAATTAGTGATATTTAAATGTAAAATGACTTAAAATATTTAAAATATAAATAACTGAATAAAATTTCAACATTTTAACAAAGATAATCATATAAACTTTATGGAAGTATATTCCAAATCAAACTGCTTTAATTTTATCTAAAAAATGAGTTTTTAACAAGAAATATAAAATAATTATAAAATATATTGTGCAATATGATTTTCCTTTATAAACTATTATAAAATACTCTAAATTTGAATTAAAATTTCCAAAAATTCTAACTTTGTTATTTCATAAAAATCAGCACTTTCCTGTTAGGTACTAAAATTCTGGTATTTTTAAAATAACTTTGATATTTAAATAAAATTGCAGACTTTATAATTTTAAATTCTTGTGATAAAATTATTTTCAAAAAATATTCTATGTTAAATTTTTCATTCTTGATTTCCCTGAAATAATAATATGTTTATTAAAATTAACTGAGCAAAACGTTGAAATTTATACAAATATTTTTAAAGAACCACGTGAACCAGAATCAAAATTTTATTCAAAAACGCTTATATAAAATACACACATATTTATCGTTTATTCTACTTAAGGCAAATTAAGCAATCTATATGATTTAAATATTTAAACTAGTATTTAAACTAGTATATTGTTAAATAAATATAATAGATAATATATGTGTCTAAAATAACATATGGGTTTTAGTTATTTCATTTTGTATTCCTTTCTAGTGATGATAAAAGAATTTGATATATCTTTATATAAAATGTGTATTGTATATATATTAATTTATACTATTGATACAAAACTTGAATAACAGGTATTCTACCAGAAACTATCTAGAATTACTTTATACTTAAAAGACGGTAAAAAGGAACAGTTGTGAAAAAATGAATACAATGGATGCAGAAAAGGTTTTATTGAACTCACAGTATGGTTACATGGCATTGTCTATCCAAGAAAATGGACAACAAGCAGATGTTCCTTAATAAGATACATGTCTTCCCCTTACTTTACTGGCTGCATACTCACCAGTGGATTGTCAACCACTTTCTAAAGTAATAGAGCCTTTATTTTCAAAAATCATATGTTACAGATATCGGGTGCTCTCCGGAGGACACCATCGTACCACAAATCATTCTAAGCATGTTCTGTACGATTTAAAATAACGAAGTACTCGAGACAGTGAGAGATAACATCCATTTGTCATAGCTGCTGAAATTCTAAATTTCGGAATGGCAATGAACTATCATCCATAAAAACTAAGTCTGCTCAAATCACAGTTGACAACAGACACACATAAGGAAAAATCTCTTCTTGGATTTTAATTAAAAAATGAGATCTCGAACTATAATAATTATACATCGATTCCTTATTAAGTATTAAATTATATAAAGTGATAACGTAGCACTTTTATCAAACACTTTTAAGTTTAAATTTCAAGTTTTCTGCTTAATATGTTACCAGCATAAGGTTTGCATTCGAAGTCTTTAAACTATTATCATACATGTAAATATGAAATCTGCTTAATTTTCAATAACGTATTTATAAATCCCTCATCTTTAAATATTTTAATAACACACACACACACACACACTATATATATATATATATATATATATATATATATATATATATATATATATATATATATATATATATATATATATAAAGTGTTTTAAGTACATTTTAAAAATTTTCAGTCTCGTAGAAATTACTAATTATGCACTAATTGCGTGAAATGTTTCTGATTCAAGTGTCATTTTTAATTAAGATATTTTGAGAACTAATTAAATATATATTTAATTAGTTCTCATAATTATAATAAGAATTTAAAAATAATTCTTATTATAAGTTAATAATAGAATTATTTTTAAAAAATATATTTATACATTAATTTACTGAAAAATTATTACATTGATTAAAATCTAAAATCAAGTAAACTCACCTCTTGGAAAATTTTTATGCCATTAAAAATTTCAGATCAAAAGAAATAAATATGTTAAAATGATGAATTTATGACACTGTAAGTATGCAACTAAAATTACGCGAATAATGTTTACCGTAGTAGTCATATTTTTGTCATCTGTGAAAAAATTTCTACTTTTATAGTTATCAATCAGTTTAAATTTTCAGTTTCGTAATTTACAGAAAATAGATTTGTGTAGAGAACTATTGTATGAAGTTATGTTATTTATTTATTTGTAGGTAAAGATGAGCCAGATAAAAGGTTTTAATTTTAATAAAAAATTAAAAAAATGCATTTGAAAAATTTTGTTTTTGAGTTTTAAATTTATAAAACTTTTTTTAATTTTTCATTTATTCAAATATTTTATGAATATTTAATCAGTTAGAATATTGATTTTCAATAATAACTATCAATATACCATTGGACATGACGTACCTGTTATGAACAATTCAATATGATACTTATCTACAACATTTATGGATTTGATTTTAAAATGTTGTGAATAATCGTGTACCCCTCAAAAAAGAAAGCAATTCAATGAAAAAGTGTTATAACACCACATAATCCTATAGTTATTTTAAAAATGTTTTATTTATTCTTCATTCCTTTCTTACTCCCTTCTATATTTGATGCTATACTAAATGTAGATTAACAATATTAAAAGAATTACAATATCGAAAGCACTAAAGCAAAATATATTCGAATTATCATACTAAGTAGTGATGAATTTACATATTATGAAAATACACTATTTTTTTTCATCAATATTATATTCAAAAATTGAAATCATTATTCACATATTATTTCTTGAATTAACAAATATAATATCCGGCAAGCACTTTAAGAAAAAGATTTTTTAATTATGAATATTAAAAAAACATAAGTAAATAGAAAATATATTAAAAATATTTATTCTTTTTGTGTATGGATATTTACTTACACTTTTTAAAGCAATGCATCTGTAGCATTATTATAAATTTGATTCAATGATTTTTCAATAATACAATTTGCGCGCATCAGTTGTTTTTCTTTAATACAATAACACTTTTATTTCATTTATAACAAATTTCTTCAATATATTTATCCTAATCCAAAAAGTTTTCAAACAAAAGACATAAGATCAACAAATTTTCACACTTCTCAAAAGCCAATTACATTTTTATTGCAATCTTGCCATCCAAAATAAATAGTCTGTGGAAATCTTGAGAATGAGTCGGTCATTCCCAAGGAGACTTTATTAAATGTTGAAGGTTTAATCTTTCTCTCCAAGTTGAATCTTCTGGGATATTTCTTAGGGGATTTGTGTGACTTACATCTAATCTGTGAAATGTAATTTTAGACAGGAGAGATAAAATTCTTGGAAAAGAAGGAATATAGAGATGTAGTAAGAATCTCTTATTTGGGAATTTATCCATTTCAGTAGTAGCATTCTTCTATACAAATAAACCTGAATTTCTTTCATATTTTTTTTCCAAATAATATGCTCTAAATATGAAAATTAAACAGCATTTTTCGAAAAATAATATTAATTTTACTGAAACTATATTTAAAAAAATGCATTCCATTAATCAAATTATTTAAACCAACATAATTAAAGCTAATAGCAGTTTTCTTATTTTTTTATGTCGTGCAAGAATTTCAAAGTCGTGTATTTATTTTTCTAATTAAAAGGCAATGAATAAGACCATTTGGATGGTGCCACCACTGCACCTGTGGTTTCAGAGTAGGTGTACTGGCGGGTTCTTGGTTTGGGGCAACAGTAGACGAGACCAAACTGCTCTTACGCGTTTCATTAGTGGTTACTTGCTATCAATTATTTTTGCTGAAGGCATTAAAGATTTCGAAATCTGCACTAGGTGCTCTTCTGCATAAGGTTCCCCTAGTCACATTTTATCTTGTCTGGGACATGCCAGGCAAGACATGATTGAAGACCCCTTTCTAGTTCTGGATTTCTTCAGGATGAATAAACTCATAGACCTGATTTAGCATTCTTGGTCACAGGGATGAGAAGCAGCAACAACAAGTCATGTATTTATTATTTACTATAAAATGAAAATTTTGATATAAACATTTTTGCATCATCGGCTTTAGTACATCGAGAGGCTTAACTTTAATATATTTTTCAACGTAATTGTGTATTTTAATTTAAGGATTTTTTATTAAATTGATTTTTTATATTTTGAATATAAGAATAGATACTAAAAATTCTAAATTAAAATGGGAAAATTAAGTTTTTGATTCGCATATTTGGTTGAGATTAAAGTTGAAATTTATAACTTCATTGAAAATTAGCGTATGAAGTAAACATACAAATTGCTATTCCAATAATCTTTCCAACAAATATTGCTCAATACAGTGAAGAATATTTTTAAGCAATATAAAATAATGTATATATATATATATATATATATATATATATATATATATATATATATATATATATATATATATATATATATATATATATATATATATATATATATATATATATATGTATATATGTATGTGTGTGTATGTATGTATAATATTTCCATAATTATTTTGAAACAGAACATTATCAGCAACCTTTTTATAATAAATGTTTCGGCTTCGAATTTATAATAATGTAAGTAAGTCTTAGAAAGTGTTTTGTGAAATTTGGTTTTACTTTATAATTCTTAATAGACACATCTAAGCTGTTTCATACTTTGCGCTAAAAGAAGCATCTCTTATAATATTGTTTTTTAACTATGGAGAAGAGATTAATTTTATAAAAAGATTAATTTGCTTTTATTTAAATGTCCTTTATCGTACTTAAGAAAAAATATTTTAAGCTCAAGATATTTTAGAATACGGATGATTTTCATTTAATTCTAATAAATATATTATAATATTTTCATAAATGTAAACACTACCTAATAATGTTTTATTTGGATACTTATTTGTTCTTTTGATAATTATTTTTAAATAAAATCTAATGATATATATTAAGTAAATTAAAACAAATTTTACAAATCTTTATTATTGTATTTAATAAAATATTTAAAAATATCCATACAGATTAAATTTTGTATTGTTTTGCCTGTTTTTCTTTAAATCAATCTTTACTGCTTATTATTTCCCATGATAATTTTACTGTATTTTGTTTGTCTTTTATTTTGAATTAGATTTTAACTACATAAATTAGTATTATTTTACATAAATGAATTAATAGTTAATTTTAATTCTTTTTCACAGCATGAAAAAATACATAACCCCCTATGAAATCCTTATTATTTCTTAAATTATTAAGAGTTTAGGAAACAAACTGAGACATACAGAACAACACGAAAAGACTCTTAACACAAAATAATTGATTAAATAAGATATAAATAGGTTGCTATATATATATATATATATATATATATATACATAATTCTGATAATAATGTTATTTTTTAAAAGAAACAGATTTAGATTTATTAGTTATATAACCTATCTTAAACGAAGATATAGAAATATTTTTCTTAGTATCATGTATATACCAAATAATATTTTATTTAATTCTGCAATACATGATTATCATTATCAAAGCTTTTTAAAATATTAAAAAATTTATATAGGATAAGTTATTATGAATTATTATTATGTTGTTATGAAATGGAAATAAAGTGGGAAAAAATATTTTTATCTATGAAACACTAAACACCATTTATAATAAAAATATGTTTAAGGTGATTTTATGTACTTTATTTCTATCTATTTTGTAGACTAATACTAGTAATATATAAAACATCCATAGAAGAAATATTCTGAAACATTTGCATATTTGTATTAAAGACTTTGACAAGGAAATCTATTATGAATAGAATATGATGAATACATATTACCCAAATAGATTCTTATTATACACTGTCAGATCACTTGGGAAAGGTCTACTACAGATTAAGAAATACTCTCTTCTTAAAGTGTAAAAATTCTGTGATAAAGAGACATAAAATATACAGCTGTTGTTATAAAGCATTTTCTCTAAAATATCTAACTATATTTTTAGTTTTTCTTTTTAAAAATTCTCGCATGTGAATTAAGGTCTCATTTAAAATTCACGCAGAAATGAAGGAAATAAAATAATGAAAAACATTCTAGAAGCGACAACTTTTGGAAAAAGAAAACTTTACATTATTTTGACATCTTAAGAGATAACAACATGAGATATATTGAGTTAGTAATACTAAATGTAGAGTTTAAAGACAACTTTATTAAAGTTTAACTTTTTATTTTTAAAATTTTATCCATGGTCTTAAAAGTTTTAATATTTTCTCTGATTTACATTGATTATTTTTCTGTATTTTTCACTTAATTATCACCAAAATTAGAAATATCTACCAGCATTATTTTGAAAACTGTGATTATATTATGTAATATCGGAAAAGATTTTAGTTTGTGTATATAGTCTGCTTAGTGGTAAACAGGACATTTAAGAATAAAAAAATGAAGTGGAATTTGAACTTGAAAAGTAGAAGCATTCTAAAACTACCAAATTTATATTTAGAATTCCGCATCTAAAATTAAACAATTCACTATACAGACTACAGTTAAAATTATTACACTGTTGCAATGGAGATCATTTCCCCCTTTACCCTTTACTTATAAGTGTCACAAAACGTGGTTGTGAGATCATGGCAACAATTTTAAATATTAAATAGGATCATTAAGAGGATTGTAAAGATCTTCCAAGAAACATACTACCTTCAGATGATCACTATGTTTCTTTAAATTTCATAACTGATTCTATGTTTTGTACAATGATATCAAGTTAAACAATTTATGGATTACCAACTCAGATGGCTTACTGAGCATTGAAAATAGAGCTGTTTGCTTTCCTCACATAATATCACATAGGAGTTCATCTATTTAGAAATCATAAATGTCATTCTTGGTTGACGTTTGATATTTTAATTAAAAATGACTAATTTTATAATAATTTTATAATAATTAGTGACTAATTTTCATCTAGAGAGTACCTGGAAAACAACCAGAAAATTCTAGAAAAGTATTGTTTTTCTGGCACTAGCATTGTTGTATGAAGAGGGAATCTCACGAAAGGTCATGCATCATTCCATACTTTTCGGAGGCATAGTGTGACACCTGAATAGATAGAGTTCAGATTATTGAATTCATTGAGCAATTTTTTCAAAAATTTGTGGGTAAACAAGTATACATCCTAGATAATGACTCACTAATACTTAGATATGTACTTGTCTATTATTATCTTGAAATAAAGTCTATTCAACATATGTTGCGACCATTGACGTTTTCAGAACCTAATTCCACACAGTATTTCTCAAAAGCTGGAAGAACCATTGCAATCCGGTAATATATTGTGAAATAGTTTATAAAAAGAATCGGGTATGACCAAATAGAGCACTAACTTTAATTGAAATTAATTTATATGAAACATTTATTTGAAATATGGATATTTTAAGAAATAATTATATTAAAATTGCTTTCTTTATAATGTGAATTTAATATTTAGTATATTTCTATTTTATCTGACTGACCGATATTTAATATTATATGTGCTCCAATTTTTTCAGTTATTACATTTATGAGATAATGTTAGTCAAGAATGAAATGCGTATTCATTTATGTTTAAAAAACAGCATAAATTTCATTTGTTAAAGAAAATTGATTCACTAAAAAAATTCTACTGCTAAGTTTTGATATCAAATATCAATTTCATTCTCTTTAAAATTTGTAAAATTTTCATAACATTGATAATTTATGTTACATTTTACATATGACTTTTCAAAGATCATAAAATAACAAAACAGTTTAGAGTTAATAAATTATTATATTTTTGTAACACACAAATAAAATAAATTTCCATCATTTGAATGTAATAATGCTTATAACTTTGGTTTAAAAGTTAATTTTCAGTTAGTATACTGGGTGTATTTCAGCTTGCAGCAATTCAAGATGT
This sequence comes from Latrodectus hesperus, assembly GCA_037975125.1. Lineage (NCBI taxonomy): Eukaryota > Metazoa > Arthropoda > Arachnida > Araneae > Theridiidae > Latrodectus > Latrodectus hesperus. Next base: position 78,597,120 of record CM075857.1, on the reverse strand, counting down.
AGAATATATAACATGCATAGAGAAGAAGCAAAAAGTGGATAAGTCATTTTAGCCCAGAATGTAAGTGGAGGCTCTTAATTTAGACGAGAAAAAATCAAGCAGAAGAACCCAATTGTTGATGTTTCATTTGGGAGAGCTTGTAAATCCGATTCATTTTAAGAAACTTTTGAAACCCTTAACGAATTAAAGACATTTTCTCTGTGTCGGGTATAAAATATGCAATCTTACATTTCAAAAACGTTTCTAAAATATCTTAACCAAACAGATCATCAATATCATTTCTTCTGCTGTCGCATGAATTTTATCTTTTTTAAGTGAAAGCTTTTATCAATACTATGCATGTATTTCATTAAAAAAAGGCATAAATCAACTACAATATATGATTTATACACTGCTGGCCACCCAAATTGGAACACCAAGAAATACAAGAAATATCATAACAAAATTTATTTTGTAGATACCATTTTGACTAAGTATCTAATGATTAAATTTATAGACTTCTGTGTGGTTCCTGCCAAAATTAGAATCCAGAGTAGTCGCATTGTTGGAGATCACCGCAGCCACAAGATTCGGCATTGATTCAAACAGAATTTGAATGTCTTGTTGGGGTAAAGCATATCAAGCAGATTTCACACGTTGAAAAAGTTGATCTGGTGTGGCAACTTGGGGATGTAATCTGAGTCAATCGTAGAGCAACGCATTTTGTCGTTTAGTGAGCATAGTAAATGTTTTTGCTTTTGATGTGTTTGAAAAAAAACCACAAGAAAAACGCAATTGCCGAACTTGAAATCGCCGAAATCTCCAAGCCTTAAATAGCGCTTTCAAGTAGCGCCACAGATGTGCATGATCTGCGTTTGCGCTGAAATTATATTCATTTGCATATCTTACCTTCGCTGGCGCATTATTTTTCATGTTCTTTGCATACTTGCTTCAGGGTATTGTCTTTGCGGAGGCCAGCAGAGCAGTTATTCGAAGAATAATCAGCCACAGTTAAATCATAGAAATTACATTAATAAGGTTTGAAAAATGATATTTGTTGTGCTATTAAATTTACTGATTAAGTAAATTAATAAATGTGTAGTACATGCTAGCAAATGGAAATTATGTTAGTGATTTTTAAAGCATAATATATTAATGCTTTTAAATTATGTACCCTCCATATCAGTTTATGAGACATTAGCAAATAAATATATTGGAGAAGCCTGAAAAAAGCTATGGATGTAGTCTCTAAATTGCTAACGTTGCAAAGTGTTACTAAAATTAAACAAATTGCGGTGAACCTATTCTTTTATTTTATGTTTAAAATAAAATTTAATGTTTATTATGAATAAATATCTTCGGACATACGAAATAGTGGAGCATACAACTACATAATATTTTTTCTAGTTGACAGCATTGTAAATTATTAATATCAAGTTAATTTGAAATATCAAACATTTCTAAAAGTAAAAATTCCTACAATTTCGAGTTGCGAAAACTTATTTAGAAAAGTTCATTAATGTCTACATTTTGAATTGAATTAATTACAATTAAAAATAAATTTACACGATCACAATGTTTTCATAATTCATTGCTGATATTTTTTTAAATTTTTGTTATTCATTACAAATTAGAATTAACAGAAGATTTTAAGCACATAAAATAAAAGTTACTATTAAAATAATTCATTTACATTAAAATATTATGTGTATATAATTACCACATTATATATTTTTATTTGCTAGTATCGTCATACTCTTTCTGAAAACTATGTTTATAAGTTTTGTCTCGTAAATAACTTATATTATGCAATAGGAGCTTACTTATTACAACTTAATCATCATGTTAATTAGATATGTCTATCTCATAATATTTTATGCAAAATATTTACTTTATATTAGCAACAAAAGAATTAGGAAATATGCATTTAGCAAATAACTTCTTTATTAAGACTATGATTAAATTTGATTAACATGAGTTTTCTTTTTACAAGCTTAAATTCTATTGAAGCTTTCAAAAATGCTTATAAAAATTGACATTCATCAAATTCTATAAAGGATAATTCCTCGTTATTTGGGAATTTCCCTTTGAAATTACCAAATATGATATTTAGAAACGTAACTTATGTATTATAATCCGAATTTCAAAAACCCTTTTCTTTTATGATATTATACAACAATGCTTTATTTGTATAATCCAAAATTATTCTGAAGTTCATTTTAAACTATAAACATATGTTAATTTTGGACTATATTTGTAATCCAAAATACAAATAGAACAGACGCAGAAACAAAACAGTTTTAAGTTTAAAATGCCTATTTTTAATGCAAATTTAGTTAAAATATAGAAAAACGCATATATAGAAATATTACTTATTGTAAGGAATTGCTTTCATATATTGAAAAAAAAATCATCTTCTAAGCGCCTTATAAAATATCAATTTTCTATATTAAATATTTTCCTTGCATCATATCTTAATATGAATATTTTACTTAAAATAGCTTTATAAAGAGATTATCTGTAACAAGTGGAACGGGAAAGCACTCTCAATAAAAAAAGAGATTTTGCAATTGTTAAGGAAATAAAAACGTAAAATCAGACTATCGCTATGGATTCGCCTAGTACTTTTGTTTGTTTTTAAAAATTCGAATTACTTGTATATTCAAAAAAGTAAATGGAATGTAAGACTAGAAATAAAAATTGCAAATAAAAACAAAAGTTTTCCTTAACATCAAACACTTCAAGGAAAGTTATTTCAGAAGATTATTATGCGTTTTCCTAAGATAAAGAGCCATAAAAATCTGCTGTTATTTTATAAGCAAAATATTTTTCTTAAAATATTCTTTATGATGCGCATCTAAGCAAGTGTTTTGTTCGTTTTTCTGTTAGCATAAGACTTATAAAATTTCGAATATATTTTTCTTTTAAATTTCATTTATATATTTTCGGTATTTATGAGTTGCCATTTTACTATATATATGATATTAATTTATGATGCATAATTAGTTTTATAGTCTTTTTCATCTGAATATTGGAGTACACTAACTAAAATATATGTAATTTTCTTACATAAAAAATTTATAAAATATCATGAGTAATTTAAATTGTTAAAAATATTATTCAGTTACATAATAAAAAAATATACGAAAAATTTTGTTGTTTAAGCAGTATCAAAACAAAATATGTTTCAAATATGCTGGGCACAATGAAGTTTTTATAAAAGGGAACTTTATAATTAATGGTTTGAATTATTTAGTTATCGGTAATATTTATAATTAATTTATATATATATTTATATATATATATATATATTTATATATATCTATATATATATATATATATATATATATATATATATATATATATATATATATATATATATATATATATATATATATATATATATATATATATATATATATATATATATATATAATTTAGAATGAAACCTAAACGCTAACGTTAACATACACTATATAGAAATATAAGTACTTTTTTATAAATAAAAGGAAAAATCACAATGAATTGGTATATAGAACAAATTTAAATTATTTCCTTTTGCATACTACTATGTTTTGACGTTTTTCTTATATCATATTGAATAAAAATTATACGCTTACATCATTGTTGTTGTGAAAGTCCAAAATCTGTGGAGAATACTAAAATACACGCACTTAAAAATTTCATTTTTTATATAATCCAATTTGGGTTATGCCCAAGATATTTGATAAATATTCTCCTTTCTGAATTTCCCTGAAAATTATCGACATTCATCATTAAGAAATAATGAATATTTAGCAGAATCACATTTTCTTCCCCATATTTCAGGGGTGATAACACATTACAAAGGTGACATAACTTTATCACCACTCGTGCTGAAAGAAATGATCGATCTCGAAGTGAAGATGCATTCTTTATTCTAAAAATATTTTAATTTTGAGACTTTGGAAAACTTAAACAAATTATAAATTTGAAGTTCAACACAAGTGCTTTTTTTTCTCCAGCTTCTAATTTTAGATTCTAGCATGAGAAAACATGCTCTATATTGCTTGTTTTCTTTATAATAATAGCTGCTGTATTTTCTTGAGATTTTACTTTTATGCTTATCCAATAAAGAATATTACATTTCTATCGTAATTGATTTTAATTTAACTGTTTTTAATTATGATTTACAAGGAATCAGCCCCTTCTCTAGATTAAACAAAAATATTTTTGATACGTTTTAAATTGTCTGAATTACTAAACTGATATTGTACCTAAAAACCTAAATTACAAAAATATTAAAATATTTCTCTATAATTCATTAACATTACTGCAAAAATCACATTTTTTTAAGTTTACATGTTTTAAATAAAGATCCTTAAAATTTCCCGTAAATAAAAACATAGCTTTAGCAATATACATTTTGGTTTTTTTTTCCATTGGCGTTGAAAAATTATATTGTTGCATATGAAAGCTAAATACTACATTTTAAATAGAACCCAAAACATTATCAGCATATATGCTCGAGATGAGAAATATTTTTTCATAAAATATTCAGATTGGCAGATTTATATTGGCAGATTTTATTTTTAAATACTTAAAATGCTAAGACGTTTTTAAATATTATACTTCATAGGTAAAGTATTTTGCTATAAAAAAAGTACAGAAAAAGATCTATTGATTCCGATTTTGATTTTATCAAGCTTTTTCTTGTAAATTTAATTAAGCAATAATCAAAGTTCAAAATTTTTATTATGTTGGAATTTCTGTTGAAATTTCAAAAATTATTTTTTTCCGTGTGTTAATTGTTACATTATTTACTATATGAATACGATGCTTAAATATATTTCAATATGGAATATATAAAACATTTTTTCAGAAATATTGAAAAACAAAAACGTGGTAGAGATTTGTTTTTCATTTGAGAAGACTAAGGGGGAAAATCACATATATTTCTTAAATTATTATTTTTATTTACAATTACGAAGTGGTTAAATTTAAAGATGTTTGAGAGTACCAATTTTATTTACTGGTTTATATAAGTCGGAGTGTTCTATTCATACAAAAATTAACGGCACATTTAGAACATATATATGGCTATCAATGACATCCGTAATATATTTGTATTCATTTGGGATGAGAATTTTGAGATTCGAAATATATTTTCGTATCAATAGATTCTATTTTTATAGCAAAAATCTCATGTTGTTCAGTCAATTCTCTATGGGGTAGGTTGCAAATCCACTTCAAATTTTTTTCTTAGGAGTATGGTTTTTGGCATTATTTCAATATTTTTCATGACTACTTCTTCGAGATTTTTAGATGTTTTAACTGTTCCTGTAAGCTGTTCTTTAGTTTCAATATTTGTGATTTATTCACCAGAAAAAATGCAATGATGTCTCTTTTTTTTTAAAGCAAAACATGGCTTCATATGGAGTTTAGCGTATTTCCTAGCTGCATAGGTGACGTTAGTAAATTAAACATAGGCAAAGCATCTGAACAATTTATGTGTCACATTCATTAGAACAGCTAACATATTCTATATATCATAATAGATCGTTTCAACATGTTTCACAATTACAAGGAATTCCATGAACTATCATAACACCTTTATCATAACGCGTTCGTAAGGACATTTACATATGATTAATAAACTATCTATATTTGTTAAAATACAACATATCTAAAGTAATACTGACAAAATGAAGATATAATGCACTACTTCTTTCTACACAACATTACAACTTTATACGGGATATCTTTTTTGATTTAACTTACAAATATTTAAGCAAATGTATCCTTCCGGTGTTGCCTATGCGGATATGCGCTTCAAATAATTGGTAATATATGTCATATTTGTTTCACTTGGTTTCATTGGTGCAATTAATTTCTCTTCATTATCACTGTTTAAAACATCAAATCATTTTAAACGTCTATTACTTAAAAATGCCTTATGCTTATATTTAGAAAAAAATTACTTTAAAAGATATTTTACACAACTTTATTTAAGAAAAATGTAAATAACTTTATTCTTGCTTGTTCAGAATTAATACACAAATTCTTATAACAAATGCTCAAAAAAATGCAAAAAAATTTCAAAGGAAAACTATCGTAATTTACTGATATGTACATTCAATATAAATTTAGGTATTGAATTGAAAAAAAATTTTAAATGTTGGATACACTATCTAATTTTGCATATGACTGGTGAACATTAACGTATTATAGTATATAAATTCATTACACTTAGCTTCAATTGTTACAGAACAAATGATGTAGCAGCATATTCACCTTTCTGTTGACCTGGAAATTATTTTCTAAAATCACGTGAAAATATGATTCTCGATATATTGACTGGTAAAAATCTGCACATATGAAAATATAATTAAAATTTGGATTTTTATCAAGCATTTACAATATGTGTTTACCTTCTCCGATGAATTCTCATATTATATAAATTTGATTTTTCGGAGAATCTCTTAATTTTCCTTAATATCATATTTTCTACTTTTTCCCAAATAATATATGAATGATTAAAAATCATTCAGAATTGAAATAGTGATTTCCTTAAAAAATTTGTTCATGTCACACTTTAATCAGTGTTTCTTTTTAAAAGTGCTTAAAGAAAAGTAATTATTAGGAGCATTAATGAAATGCCTTAAATTTTTATTTTAATGTAAGCAACCTTAAATAAATTAGACAGCTAAAAACAAACATATTTTTCTTATGCTAAAAAATATTCTTACATTGATTTAAAAATTAAATTTTATTGCATTTGCTGTCAGGGTATACATTAAATAATTTTAAATTATATAGGAAAAAACCAATGGCGTCTATATAGTAATTAAAATGACTTTTTGTCAATATAATATAAAGTATGTATGAAAAAAATTAATATTCAGCATGTTCATTGACGGTTCTGATGACAAAAAAATACTTTCTTGCATTTTCAAACAAAAGGCTCAATTATTGTTAAATAAGAAAGAATTATCTAAATAATAGAACATATAATAAACTTACATAAAAATTCGATGGCGAGAATATATTAAATCTTCATTGTTTTGTATAATTTAGAAAAATAAGAATAAAACTCACATAAAACGCAGATTTTTTCACGCTAATTTAAACTAATAATAATATTAATATTAAGTCACTAAATTATTAATAAAAAGATTAATTATAATCTATGTGTATTAAGTTCTTGTAAACGCAGTTAATATCTTTATTTCTTATTGTAAAACATGAATGAGCACTAATATTTAATTAGATTTTGTCATTTAAATATTTCTGCTGCTATTTATTGAGAAAAAAATATTATAATATAATATTAATTACATAATATTATTATAATATAATATATATCATAATATAATTAAATATGTATTATAATATTATTATTAATAAAATATTCTAATATAATATTATTTAAAATAACACTTTCACCACAAATATCTATTAGTAATTATTTATTTTTTTATTTTATTATAAATATAATGATTACATCCAGAACTACTAAAAATATTGCATTTCAGTTAAAAATAAATTTAAATAATTAAAACAAATTTTTCAACTAAGTTGCTTTTATTAAACATTGTTAATATACATATATATATATATATATATATATATATATATATATATATATATATATATATATATATATATATATATATATATATATATATATATATATATATATATATATATATATTATATTTATATATATATATATATATTTCCTAAATATATATATATATAGGAAAATATTTCTTTACAATAATATTGAGTCTTTATTTTTAATTAGTAATAATTATATTTTAGATTATCCTCGTTAACACTTCAGAAATTTTTAATTCTTTAAAAACATTCTCCTTCACAATTTTTCTGGATATGAATAATATGCTTGTTAAACTTACAAAAGCCAATAAACTTGAAGCTTTAAAATACTCGTGTTCTTTTAAATTCTCATGAGAATTTAAAATTCAAGTTCTTGATAATTTTTATATGGCGGCAAATGGGATTAAATCCACAAAAACAATCATTTTATCTCAACAGTTTTGACAAATGCGCTTAAAAATCCCCTTTACTAAGAAGGTGAAAAATAAACAAAAATGTGAAAGAAAACAAGCAAACGTAATTGGTTAAAATGTAGTCTTATTTCCTTAAAAACATTGTTTCGACGCATATTTTTATAAAAAATCACGTACAAAACAGAATAAACTGGCTTATAAAAACAGAAAAATATTGCATTTTATAGTTAAATATTAAACTAAATATTACTATTTTATATTATTAGTTACAAAGTGATACAGGATTTAATTTTCAAATACTAATATATTAAAGTATTCAAATAAAGTTCTGTTTCTACAGATTTTATGTTATAAAATTATATGTAAAATACAAATTTTTATAGCTATCATATTTATATTTAATTGAATAAAATTACTTAAAAAGTATTTGAAGACATAGTTACTAAATTTTAGCTTAGAAAATTTTATTTTTTAAATAGTCAATAGTAATTCTTAATTTTGATTACTTATTTATTTTCTTTTAAAGCATTAGAAGTATATCATCCTTAAATAGCATATAACTTAAATTAAAAAATTTGTGATATGTGATACTTTATGTTACTTTCATTTTAAGGCGTTTAAAAAAAGAAAAATAATTAATATTATTTTCATATATGTAATAAACTGGTGTTCATAAACATTAGAAGCATTCATAAACATAAGTTGAAAGCATTTTTATAAAAAGAAAGATAAAAATAATGTTTTCCCTGAAATTAATAAAAATATTTGCTTCTTCTCTTTTTGTTTAATACAAAAAATTACTATTTTAAATACATATTAGTTACATCTAATAATTAATAATTTATATCAATGATATTTTAAATTCTTTAATAATACATAAGAAATAAGAATTAATATTTATATAAAGTATTAGATCTACCTAATATATATTCTGGATTCTAATTCCTTATTGATAAAGAATTAGTATTATGTATCTCAGAAATAGCGTGTTAGACAAATCATTGGTTACTTAATCCTAATTTCATTCTTGAATACATTTCTACCTAATTAAAAAAACTATATATATATATATATATATATATATATATATATATATATATATATATATATATATATATATATATATATATATATATATATATATATATATATATATATATATATATATATATATATATATATATGTATATATATATATATATATATATATATATATATATATATATATATATATATATATATATATACATGTATGTCTGTATGTATATTTATTTACACACAAAAGACAGAATATATTTAAAGTACGAAATGTCAGAGGGAAACTGTTTTTGAAATCTGTTTATTTAACATATTAAACTTAGATTCAAAATATCGATTTTGATTTTTAAAACATAAATTGGTTTGAGTGTCAGGAACAAATTTACAACTATTGGAAAACGAAGTTTGAAAGCGCATATGTTGTACACAGTTTTATTCTGAAATGACTTTTGACATATACAGTGTTGGCTCCAAATATTTTTAAAACTCTTAACGCATTATTTTTGAATAACATATTGAATTTTTTCTCAAAACTATAAAATACATAATTACATACTAAAACTATAAAATACATAATCAAAATATAAAATACATGAGAAAAACTATAAAAACATTAGGCATTTATGTGTTTACATTTGCATAATATGGTTTCATGTAATAATATAACTTGATTTTAGCAACTGTTGAAATCATTGCTTATTGTACAGCAGAAGTATTGGAATGCTCAAAATCTTCAAAATCTTTAATATAAACCTATTTAAATTTGTCATCCTAATTCTAATTAAATTAAATTAATTTGTAATTCTCAATTATTAATTTTAATTGATTTCTAAAAGTTAATTATTAATATTAATCAGAATAATATTCTTCTTTTTACTAATTGAAAGATTTATTCTTAATTTGTAAATTAACATTAATATTTTCGATTTAAAAATTATTGTGCATTTAACATCTGAATATAAAATTATATATAACAAGCAATACAAATATAAATAAATTGAAACTCTTGAATTTTAAACACATTAAATAGATAGTGGAATACTTTTCATACCGTTTCTGTATTTTATAAATGAATAAATGTTCGAGTAAAAATACTGAAATTAAAAACCACGTAAAATGTAGTAAAATGTTGGTTAGAGTAAATATTATTTCTTCGGCACTCGTGTGAAACCATATGAAATACCTCTTAAATTATTTCAAATCCAGTCAAACAACTGCTTTTACATTTTATACATGTAAATTATACATATAATTAGCTTATTTACGCAAGACTTTGCAAAGTGTGAGTAAAAGATAAAAATTATATAAGCTGTAAAATTTAATTCACTCAAAAGAAACGTTTTATTATAATTTTAATACACTTTAATAACACAAATTTTAACATATATCAATAGCAATTTGTGCTAATTAAAACATAATATAAATGAAATAATACATTTTAGAAAATGATCATCATTTGTGTGTTAATTTAAATTTTTAAGAAATTATTTTTAAACAGATACTTTCAAATAAAAAAATAAAAAATTCAATACATAGATCATTAAAAAAGTAATAGAAGAATTCAAATCTGAAGGTATACACCTAATTTTTAAATAATTTAGGGAATATCTAGCACATTATATGATTATTCTTACGGATTCTTAAATTGTTAATAATTTTCAATATTTAATTTTAAAACATGTTGTTGTTGTTCCTTATTCCACTTGATCTAGTACAATCAAGGCCAAGTCCAGTAGATCGTTCGCCCAGAGAAAGTCCCGAAGAAGCGCAGGGTTTTCAAAAAGATCTCTCTTCTCCAAACCCAGACAGAAGAGCAGATGGTCTGGAGAAGCCTGGTGGAAATTACACCTGAGGCACATAGGGAACACTTTTTGACCCTGAACGAATGTAAGGGTGCGAGTATGTCCAGTAATGGGCCTGGTAATGGTGGTTTGCAATTTCCTATTGCCCTTCAGCTCCAGGGCAGCCCCAGGATGGTTTTGTTTGTACCAGTCATGAGTAGGTGGTATCCTCCAAGTCTTGCTGTTTTCGGCTTTGACCTTTGAGAAAATTTCACTAAACGTAATTAGTTCACCATTTTCAATTGTTTCAGCACAGCCCTCCTTAGCCAATTCATCGGCCAAGTCATTGAAGTGGAGGTCCACATGGGAGGGAATCCACTGTAGATGAATGTCATTATGTGAAGAGTAACTCTTTGGTTTGTTTACAATGTTCATTCCGAGCCTGTCATTAATGAACCTCCATCTGCTTAGGTATTGAATGGAGCTCCTACTGTCTGAGTAAACCCAGATGTCGCAAGTACTGCTAATCGAGATAATAAATTTTAGGGCCTCGTCAATGGCTATCAATTCCGATCTAAAGACAGAACAAAAGTTTGGGTTTTGCCTGTTCAGTTTTACTAAATATATTATCTTATAAAATATATTTACCAAAATCCAAAATGTGCGTGTCATGAACTTTTAAATTCAATGATACACTTAAAATATGTAGATTATAATTAATTCTGTATAAAAAAGTTTTATTTTTGATTTGAAAGAATTTGATATAAATATAGTACACAGAGTATATTATGTATAAATAAAGTACACATAATATATTAATTTCTATCATATCTTATTTCTGCATCTTCATTGCACTCATAAACTTATTTCTATTTAAAAATCTTCTTAGAGTTTTGTTAAATAATGAGTGGAAATGAATTCCATAAAGAACTACATTTTACTATTCAAATTAGAAAATATAATCTATAAGCATCTGAAAGCATATTCATTTTTACAAAACTACATTCTATGTAATAATTCAGTAATGAATTATATTTACTCAATATTAAATACTGCAATTATATTTACGCATTTAAATCTGAACATTTTCAAATAGAAAATTCTTAATGCTCTGATTATATTCAAAATCAGAATCTAAACATATTTTCTTTTGATATATCACTGTGTAAATTAATCAAGATACTCCACAATAAGTTCAAGAAATACGTTAAGTACTTCTTGAAAGTTAAGATAGCAACTCAACCATTTAATAAAAGATTCTGAAGAGTTCTAGGAGGAAATATCTTTGACAAATGACTTCAAATACTTCTTTATAAGAGAAAGTGGTTTTCCTGAATAGCAAATTGAAGTAAATTATTGATTGGATATATTCTGCAATTTATTAACTCTCTGTTTTGAACAAACTTGTGACGAAGGCAAATCTAAGACAACTGAGGACCTGTGAAAAGTATAAAATTTTCAAAGAATAAAATTTACAAAAAATATAAAAGAAGTAAATTTTTATGCAAAATCAAATACATTTAAGTAAGTCGAAGGATTTAAGACATAAATTAATTTTTGAATTTTTATTGATTTATTGTTTAATTAAAGCATAGCGCCGCTTAAGAATAAAAATTTCGAAATTTAAATAAAGAAGCTAATATAAATGCATGATGTAATAAAAAATTTAAAACTCAAGCTGATGCTGTATTTATAGATGGATAGATAATTACAAAAATGTAATCTTTCAGTTCTAATATATCAATAAAGAAAATCACAGAGATAAATAGTTTAGCTTGCAAGTATTAGATCAACTATATTCCTCACATGTACGGGGCAAAAAAAAGATATGAAACAAAAGATATGAAACAATTTAAAATATATTTAAAATAAAAACAAGACATATTTCAAATTTGGAATAACCATACAAAACATAAATACAAAGATAAGATTCATATGAAACATATTTTATATAAAAGTATACATATCACAAAATTAAAAAAATAACTAATCAAATTTACTTGTATGTATAATTTGTTTTAAAATAACTCCATGAGTATAATACAATTAATTTCAATATTATTTTTTAGTTTTAAGTAAATGGTATTGTCTAAATTAATATTATATGATTCAGTTAATTCACTATTTAGAAAATGAGTATTGATATTCTTCATTGGTAAGAATTTGTTTTATGTAGACCCCTTGCAAAATGATACTAAAATGAGAATCTCTTAAATATTGGGGAAAACATCACTTTCCTACATAAACACAACACACACAAACAAGAAAAGTAAACAATGCATTATAATGATTAATAAGAGAAAAAAACGTAAAATTAATGTTGTATTTGTTTTTTTATTTAAGTTTTCCTTTGTATTATATTAATATCATAATTAAATTAATTTTGGGAAATGTAATTATTGGATATTTTATTTTTATTAAATAAATATAAATTAATTAATATTAGAAAATTAAATTTAAATTCTTATGACATATTAAACATTATAAAACGTGATTCAAAGTTAACTGAAATTTCACAACATGTATTTTATTAACATCCGCGTAAAAATCTTCATTCGTTTATAACATTTAATTAGTAATTTTGATTAAGTTAACATGCGTCTAAAGAAGGACAATCAATGCCCACTGAAGACTTTACTCATTAGTACTAAAATTGTATATATTTTCTGGTACCTTGTGTAAATCAAATTAAAAGCTCAGTGAATAAATGTTATCTTATTACTAAAAATTTCTATCTAAATTTCATATATATTTCACAACTAACACCATTTAAGATCTTAAATCTGTATTTCTTAAGGCCAAAATTTTAAAAAAGTATTCAAGATTTAGAGAAAATATAACTTTTTAAAAGTTGCGGGAGAAATTGTCTCAATTATCTGTCATTTTTCTAATTTCTATATTTTTTTTTTTGCTGTAGATATGTATTGCTATGATTTATTTACATTTTATATAAATCAGTCAAGAAATTTAATTACTTAATTCAGTAAATTTGCTCTAGTGGATTAAATGTCGCTATTTTATAATAATGTTATCTTATTATTGCACCTCTGAACCTTACGTTTCCTTCTCTAAGTGAATAATATCTTACTTTTACTTTTAAGAAATTTAAGACTTAAAAAAGTTTTAAATCATTAAATAAAGAAATAAAATTAAAACTTGAGTTATTTTTCCGAATAACATAATATCGTAAACGTAATTATTAGAAATATGTAACGCTTATATTTAACCTTTATGACTAATGAAATATAATTCAAACAATAAATATTTTTCAATTAAATAATTTCAAACTAGGATCATGATGGTAATATAAATATTGTCAGAAATATGAATAATCTAATTTGAAAATTTACGAATAAATATGTGACAATAATTTTCTAATTTAAATTTTTGATTGATTTTTCCTCAAAAATGTAAAGTTTTAATTATATTTTACATGAATATGAGGATTTATTTTTATTAATATATTTTTAAAATTTAACTTCTAATAAATTATTATTATAATTATCGCACACAAAATATTTTATGACTTTTTTGTACACACTTAATTTTTTTTTCTTACTTGAATTGATGTATATTACGAAAATATAATTAAAATGCCCTGGATAAAATTTTCTTCATAACTTAGAAATAAAACTGAGTAAGATTCGAAAAATATTTTATAAAAAATATTTTATGAAAAATATTTTATGAAACTTCAAGAACTCTATCTTTTAATGCGTAATATTCTTCCTGTATATCTAATAACCTTGAAATTGCAATATTTAACTAAAAATATGTATATTTGTGAAATTTTTAAACTTCTTGATTCATAACCTGTAAATAAAGTTATTGCTTGTAAATACAAAAATTATTACAAAATTTTAAATTATTGTAAAACTATATTTATTTATTTATTATTGTAAAAAGCAATTATAATTATTTATTTATTATACATAATAAAATTATATAACATAGTTATAAACAAAAAATAAATTATTTATATTGTTATTATTTATATATTTATTATTGTAAATACCTATTAAACTATAAACGTGTAAAACTGTTTTGTTATTTTTAATGTATGTTTTTGTCTAACTGGTTCAGGTCTGCTAAATCTGATGGTGAACGGGAAAATGCTAATTATTAATTGAAATTATAAATTTCACTCACTTGGGCAAGTGGGAGACACTGAAAGACTGAGCAATTATTTGTGCTTGATGAAAAGCATTTTAATTTAGGAATCAAAATAAATTCCAATAATGAGTATAAGGCCCATTAAAAATTTCAATACATGAAATTAACTTAATATATGATAACTTTTTTCCTCAATATATGATACATGTTTAACTTAAATAGAAATACATGTTTATTATTTTATAAACATTTATTTCTAAAAATTTCTCAACCTCTTTGAATTTAAAATACAAAATAAAATCTCTGAAATTTAATAAAATTTAATTTTTTATAAAAAAATTTATTATCAAATAAAAAAATTTTCTTAATTGTGAGGCTAAATGAATATGAGAATTTCTCACATTTAAAAATATTCAGCCATTTTTTACGAAATTTCAGAGAAAGTCATATTATAACTAATATCTACACAGTTTTAAATTCAACATAAAAGTAGAGATTTTAGAAAAATGATTTGAAAATTGGATTTAAATCGAAAAAGATGTTATACAAAATGAATAATTTATAAAAAAAAATATCAGGAATAAAATAAAATGCATTTTCAATGATAGCTGATCTCAAAATATTTAGAATTTCATCTTTATTCTGAGAACTTTTTTATTTTAAAATTCTTATTTTCCTATATCCATATAAAAAATATAATTTTTTCAATAAGATTGCAACGTTTTCATTCAATGCTATTTTAAAAATTGATTTTTATTAATGTATTCAAAAGCTCCCTTGAGGCATGATAATTTATGAGCTAAAAATATTAATAATATTTCCTACAAAGTTTTGTATTGCAAAACATTTTGAAAAAAACTGTATTTTTATATAGATACAGAGAAGTTGCAAAGTATAGCACAATAAATATTTAAAATTTATATTCGAAGAAACAAAAATATAGGAAATATGGATTCTTTATTATCTTTCTATAGTCGTAAGAATTTAAACTTAATTATTAATGAGTTTACAATTCTCTTTATGTAATGTATATATTTTTTATATTTTTATTTTTTTGTTTATATTTTTACAAACTAGATACTTAAGAGAAAAAATGAAAAACTTTATAAAAATGATAGGATTTTGAAATCATGGTACTGATAAATTATTCATCATTTACATATGTATGTAATACAAACTAAATCAATATTGAAAAAAATTGTAGCAAATTTTATATTTAATTGTAAATAAGATTTACTGATTTTTAAATAGAATGTAATTACGCAAAATATATCTCACTATTTTCTTTCAAAAAATTCTTATTTTATTTTCAAGTTATATTTTGCAAATTTTTTGAAGATGTTTGTATCCAATAAATAAGACAATTCCATGCCTAGAAATTGTAAGTAGAACATTTTAATATTTTAGAACTTCTCTTTCCCATCCTTCTTTATTCTTTTCATCAAAGAAAAAAGAAATAATATGCTCAGTGCAATTAAACTTAACGTTTTTATATAGTGAGTTTCAAAGTTTTTTAATTTATGTATATAAATTCATTTTTCACTACATAATAATAGCTGTTTCAAATAATATATTGTATAAAAATAATATTCTCAATGAACAAATTTGAACCCCATCTGTTCAAACATTTTGAGTTATTAGTGTAATTGTTTATCAAATTTTAACTGATACTATTTCTGAAATTCGTTTTGGAATTCAAAATTAAATGGCAAAAACTGGCACCGTTTGGAAATTGATAAAAGCGCAGCTTAAAAATATTTATGAACTATTAAAATCGAATTCCTTGATAATGTAACTCTTCATTCTGGTGCCAAGTATTGTTTTCTGCAACCGTTTGACATGAGTTAAATTTTGCAAAATTACAGAAATATTAGAAATCATGAACACATTTCGTATGTAAATAGTTTAAATGTCAATAATTTAGTATTATTTATTCTTATAAAAATATTGAAAACAAATTAAATCATCTATACTCAAAATAAAATTTATCAGTTATAACTATATTTTAAAAAATACGTAGAAGACAATAGTGCAGGGATATTTACACTTAGTAAAACATACAACTAACTAATGCATAATATTTACAACTTATTAAATTAATCTAGATTTATATGGAAGACAATTACGATAAAATTTCTTGTAAATCTTCACTGGTATTATATTGATATACACGTATATCATTGATATTAGTTAACATTATAAAAGTATGCATGTGCACTGATATAAAAATTACATATACATCTACATGGAGTTTAATAAAAACGAATTTCAGAAAACTGAAAATAAATACAATTAAGTAGAGAAAGATATAAGTTATATTTAAGACTAAAATTTAGTTAACATTTGAATGTTTCAGAAAGATTTTAATTTTAATTTAAGAGTTAGCGCAATACAATGAAATGGAACAAAGGAAACATTTCAATTTACTGTAAAAAGGAAATTTATTTTTATTTTTACATGGTTTTAAATTTAAAAATGTATTACTTAATAGCCTTGTTAAGCGTAATGCATACTGTAAAAATATATTAAATATAATTTTATCAATATTTTCATTTTCAATTTATCAATATTTAGCAATATCTGAAAAAAAATTAATTCCAAATTGAAAATTTTGATTTTTTTCTAATCACATGGCAAAAATAAAATATTTAAAAATTTAACAATAAAACTTAAAATTATAAGTACACTCACGATTTCCGATATTGCAAAGTTCTTAACAAACCACAACCCAGTATTTATGATATTAATGTATTTAATTTTTTTCATTCAAATCTTTCAAGAATATAATGAAAGGAATTTTTGATTTATTTTTTTACAAGTATTTATTACAATTACAAGTATTTTTACAGTTAGGTAAATGTTAAATTCAGTCAATTATTTATAAAAATATTTTATTACATTGAGGAAACTGTTTTTATAGTTTTCATATTTTATTACATTTGAAATGAATACAAAATTAATAAAATAAACTGTATTATTAATTAATTGAAAAAATTTAATGCAGTCCATCAAGAATATAATTAATCTATGATCCTATGTATCAATTATATCACTAGTTGATTATTCTCTAATACTTGTTTTATTTTTTATTATGTTAAGTAATGCTATATACTTCAATGTATGTGCAAAACTTTATACCAGTTTTAATACTGCAAAATAGTTTGTTTATGCTGAATACATGCTCATGATCATTTACGAATTGTGAAGTACTGCGAGAATATATAATCATGAAAATAATTCTATATCTTCTTTAACTTACATTTTGAAGATATTTCAAAGCACAAATTGAAACAACAATACATTTATATAAATAGCTTTAATATATTTAAGAAAAAACTAACAAGTTTTTCTAATAAGCATTTAAAACATATGTTTAATTACAATAATGATAGTTTCTTAGCTTAATTTTGTTTCAATTATTATTTCCAGGGAATCACATTATATTTTCAAGTATTTAATAATTATAATTGCAATATTATTTAACTTTTTAACAAATTTAATTTTCATGATTTGTAAGTAATTTATTCCATCTTTTATTAATGAGATTTACTTATTTGTAGCAATTAATATATTTTGTTATAGCTAATTTATGTGATTATAAATAGCAGACATGCAACAAAATTAATGATAGCTTATTTAATAAAGTGATTGAATTAATTTATCTGCTTTTACAATAAGAATAAAAAAATCGATTTGTTTCCATGCCATTCTAGTTCATTTCGAATGATTTTATTATATCTTTGTGATATGAGCATCCTTTCAAAAAGTTTCATTAATTCATTGGAATATTCATTGTATGTAAAACCTTAAAACTGTTAAATTTTTGTCATTAAGGAAATAGTTATTTGACAGCAAGAAAAAGATTTCAAATCAGTTATTTTTAGAGAATCCTTATTTTTAAAAGTAAATTGAACACATTAAAGAGATTAAAAAAGAGTCCATATAATGTAAAAGAAAAATTCAACTTGCTTTCTGATTCTTTTTATCATCTCTAACTACAGTATTTTTACTCTAGAGATAAATAGTTTTCTCTAATTATATCAGTCCGAAATCCACAAATAAAAGTTAAATTCAATATAAATTTATAATAAAATAAAATTTAAAATATATTATATCTTTAGATTGTATTTATATATTTTTATACAATTCATGCAAATTCAGTAGCTTCACAATTAAATATAACATATTTTTATCTATTTACTTCCCAATCATCTTTTCTTCCATTCTAACTAGCTTTCTTTCACATAAATAAATTGTTTAGAAATGTAATTTTTTGAAAAATGATATTTAATGTTAATAACAATATATACAGGAACAAATTTCATTTATATGTCATCAGTATTAAAACTAGAGAATGTCACGACACCAAATTCAATATTTATAGATATATGAAACTATATTAAAAATAAGTATATTGAAAAAATTGCCCGTACTAAAACATGCGTATAAAAAATAAAATATTTTTTGCAATCAAACTATATTTCAAATATTCCAAGCAAACTTGATTATATCCATTTTTTAACTATAACGCATTAGCTTTAAAAAAGAGAATATTCTCTATAGGAAAACAAACTTATTTAATTAACATTCTATGTACACAATGTTTATTTTAATTTATTTATATTGCATTACGTATTTGTTTACTAGTTTATATGTTATTTGTACACATATATGTTCTGATTTTTACATATGCTTATTTTTCATGTTAATATATAACAATAAAAATACAATATTTTTAATTTTCTATAAATCATATATAAATATTTAAAAATTTCAATAATAAGATTGGTGATTGTGTAAGAATTTGGCTGTTATAACATTGGTGGAGTTAATATAATGGAAACTGAATCTCGTTTACTCTTATAAAAATATTTTAAAAGAAATGTATTTAGCTTCACAGTAAATATAAATGTCCTGCAAAATTGTTGCTTGAATGTCCCATCTTTTTTACTGTTATTATACATCATTAGTTAATTATTTTATTAAAAATAAACCATAAAGTATATTATAAAGAATTCTAACTCCTTAAAATAAAAAAAACTTGTTTGTGTAAATAGTATAGTATTCTTCTTTGATACATGAAAAATTCATCTAAAATACAAATATAATATTTTATTCTATAAAATACTTTGATTTTATTTCTACCATAATGTAAACTTAACAATTTATTTCTTTTATTGTAACGTCATTGATCACTGTACCAAGTATAATTTTTTCTTAAATTCAGATTATAGAAGCAATTTCATGCTTTGTATTTTCCGCTTTTACCTGAAATAGTTATCCAATTTATAATTTTTTTTGTATGAATAAGATTATTTGTTTTACTGTGCCTGTTCAGGCATTTTAATAAGGTTTTCATGCATGAATTATTTACGGGAGCCTTAACTTGCAGATTGAAATTCGTTAGTACAGAACAAGCTAACTAAACGTACTTAAAGATTTAGTTGAAATTAATAACATTTGTACAAAGTTGAATTTATCAAGAAATAATCATTCTTTTCAGAAACACTTGTAAGCAAAAAATGCTGTGGTAAATAAGGTTAAAAATCATAGATTAAAATTCTTATTTTTAATAATTTAATGTTAAACATATTTGTAATTGCTTTGAGATATTTATTTTCATATAACATTTTTTATATGAGTAGATATTGAAATTAAATAAGGCAAAAAATGCATGTAATTCTTATGTAGAATCTAACTACACATTTAATATCTAACGTAGTTTCAATATTTTTCAACAATTTAATACTTTTATGCATATAAATTAAATCGAATAAATTCAAAATTTTGAATTATGTCAAATTTATTTGATAAAGAAGGTTTATTCATCGTAAAAATCAATAAATTGAGTTTCAACTCTAGTCATTTATCAGTTATTAATTTTTTCTTACATATAAGTAAATAAATCCCTTTTTTATATAATCTTCAATAATATTGATAAAAACTATAAAATATTTTCCGAATTACAATGGTACTGTAAGCAAGATATTTTTAACATAATAATTCAAAATTGCTTAATTGCTTAAAATTGCTTGTAAGTATTTATTTAAAATGCATGATTCTCCTATTTATAGCAGCATTTTTATGTAAAGAGGTTACTTTTCATAACTGCTTACAAATAAATAGGGCTTCTTATGAATTTATAGTTAAACGTTAAAATAGTCCGTTAGAAATCATTAACAAACAATAAAGGTTTATATATAATGAGCTAATAAAATTGGAAAGAAAAGCAAATTTATTTTCACATAACACTATATTTTAAGGAAGAACAAATTACTGGTTATATAAAATAGTATTATTTACTTTATCCTCATTTTAAAACAATACAAATTTTGCTTGTAAAATATTGTGCGCTGTGCATATATATTCTTATAAATCTATAAGTTACCACAAAGACATATTTTAAGCGCAATGAGCATATGACACTAAAACAATTTGTATATCATATCTCATACATTTGTATTTCAGAATGCACTTCAAATTTACATTCAATAAAATCACTGACATACAAGATTATTGTATAGATC
This sequence comes from Latrodectus hesperus, assembly GCA_037975125.1. Lineage (NCBI taxonomy): Eukaryota > Metazoa > Arthropoda > Arachnida > Araneae > Theridiidae > Latrodectus > Latrodectus hesperus. The sequence continues at coordinate 78,575,670 of CM075857.1, read as the reverse complement.
CAATCTTCGAAAATCAAAAGTTATATAGAGCCTTTTCTAAAAAAGAGATTTTTTGGATGAGTCATAAGTCTCCAAAATCAATTTCAAAAATACCCCAAGGGACTCTCCTTGAATAGAAAGAGTAAACGTTCGCTTGTTAATAAAGTCCTCCTAAAAGTTAAGTAGAAAGTTTCTCTGACAGCACTTTCTCTGTCAAGTTTAAGCTACTTTAATAAAACTTCAGGTTGTGGAAATTGATAACAACTGTTGCCCTGAGAGTTTATCGCATACTGTAGTTTAAAAGTAATATCCACACTTATATATATATAGTGTGTGTGTGTGTGTGTGTGTGTGTGTGTGTGTGTGTGTGTGTGTGTGTGTGTGTGTGTGTGTGTGTGTGTGTGTGTGTGTGTGTGTGTGTGTGTGTGTGTGTGTGTGTGTGTGTGTGTGTGTGTGTGTGTGTGTGTGTGTGTGTGTGTGTGTGTGTGTGTGTGTGTGTGTGTGTGTGTGTGTGTGTGCGTTTACTTAGTAAATAATAACCAAAAAATACATAAATATTTTGAGAAGTAAAATTGTGCTTATAGTAATAAGAAACTAATGTTGAAAACCATTTATATAAAAGTATAGATAAATTGTTCAATTTCTGTGCAATAACTTGAGTCAAAGTGAGATATTTTTCTTAAACAGTATTTACAGTTTTAAAAATATCATTTTATACTGAATTCATTTAGAATATTTCAACAGCCAACTGAGTGGATTTTCTTAATACAATAAAACAATAAAGCACAACTAAATATTTTACTGTTACAGTTCATAAGTTATGTAATTTATACACGTTATAAAATTTAAATCAAATGATTTGAATGTGAAAACTATAGAAATAAATCACTTTTAAGGATATAAGCTGTTAAAATATAAAAAAATAACTTGGAACTTTTAAATAAAAATGATAAATTTTAATCCATCTCGTTACATATTATTTGGATTTCCATTCATTTTTATTTGAAACATGACATTAACATTTGAAACAAAACATTATTCTGGATAAAAAAATAAAATATTAAATAAAAATAAACTAATTCTAATTTTGAAATAAAAAATTTTGTTGTAAATTTAGTAACTATTATTTAACCAATTTGAAATTTTTTTACACCAACTTTTTCTAAGAACAATCAAGCTTAAACTTTATTATTTTATAAATTGTTTCTTATATTCCATCGGATTTCAAATATATTATCATTTTAATAAATACTCACTGCAATTCCTTCTTTATTATACCATTTTTATTGTTATAAACTAAACTGAATATCGCAATTTATTTTTAAATATTTGGTTGTAACATGGAAATGCATTATTTGCTATAAGACATTAGTAATTAAGTGTAACAGAAACTTTATTATATAAAAGTAAACAGGTAAAATTTTGCTGTTAAGAACTATGTGAGCAATGAAGATTTGATGTCAACCTAAGGATTAGACTTATTTACGTATAATGCATTTCAATATTTTCTTAACTGCATATAAATTTATATAGTGGTACCGAAAGCGAATAATGTTCCAATTATTTTGAGAATAATTATGAAATTAAAAACTATGCATACACAAAAAATGTACTTTTTTCGTTTCTTTTTTAACACATCCGAACTTAGAAATTAATATTTCAAATCATGATATAAAAATATTGTAAAAATTCAAAAATAATCAACCATGGAAACAGTCCTTTTTTTCCAAGAATTCTGGGTTGAGATTTTGTTTCCTACTATCTTTATATATAAAAACCATTCAAGGATTTTTTAAATATAAGTTAAAACTTCTACCCATTTTTCATTAACACAGATAAAATTTTAAGCGTTAACAAAGTTAATTTAAACTAAATTTTCATTTTTTGATTTAAATTTTCATAAAAACATAACTATAGAAATTTATATCATTTGACGTAAATTTCTTGTCTGTAAAATTTAGACAACATCTAGATGATCACATTTTAATTAATAACAAAACTAAATTTGCCCAAATATGAATCACTAAACATATATTACTTATTTACGATTTTAACTTGTTACAATGGGATGAGATTTACACATTAAAGGTAACCACATTCTTTCCAGATTTCAATTTTAGTGAAAATATCTTTACTTACGTTGTTTATTTGAGTTATACTATGCGAAACCGGTGCAACTATGTATCTTTAAAAAAATAAATTAACTAAATTTCAATCTTTGCTATTAAAGACAAAAATTATTTAGTGCGGCGAGATTTGAAAAATAATGTAGCGGAAATCTGGCCTGGTAATTATTACTGTTTCCATTTTAAAATATACATCACGTATTGCCTTCTGAAGAGATTTTATAGATTATGAGTCGCATTCATGAGTTAGAAGGTGATTCGTGAGTTTCGGAAAAACTATTGGGCACTATACCTGACAGAAGTGTAAACAAATTATAAATTAAGAGAATCTTTTTTCATTATCACCGTTCTTGAAAATTCTACACTGAATAGTGCATTATATTACAAGATCTCGTAAACTTACTTTCTTTTGTGCTATTCCAGCTAGGTAGATGATGGAAAACTTTTCCCGTTTTCTTTTCCGGTACTAATTAAAAACAGCCATATACAACGAATTTGGCTTATATATATATATATATATATATATATATATATATATATATATATATATATATATATATATATATATATATATATATATATATATATATATATTTTAATTATTATTGTACAAGATACTTTAGTATTTAGCTATATGGATACAGAATTAAAAAACAGTATTATTGTAGAAATAAAGAAAACAGTATTATTGTAAAATTAAAAACAACAAATGTTTTACATTTTATATAGTTGCTATAATTTTTTCTTTTTAATATAACAAAGCCCATAAAAAAATACATAAACTAATACTGAAATGTTTTGTCAGAAAAAAGCTAAATCATACAGAATTAATTCTATTAAAGAAAAGAGCATAAAAAAGCCTAAATTTTTCCCCTTGTATTCACGAAAGATTTTATGTTCAACTACATCTCAAAAGTGAAATTCATTTAAAGATTTATTAAATATGTAAATGCGTCGAACATCTATCCTAATAACGCTGAATAAAATTGTTTTTTATAGTTTTGAAATTAAAACACTGCCCATTCTCAGTTTCAACTTTTAACTTTCTTGAAGTTATATTTCAAGCATATTTATAAATTATTTAAAAAAAACGACAAATCATTGGTAGTAATATTAAAAAGTAGATATTTAAGGTCATCTTTGCTCTTGAAGTCCATAGATCATTATTTTTATCATTGGATATTTGAAACGTTATAATTAATCTTGCAAATTTGAATATTTTAAAGCTATTAATATTACACTGTCTCATCAAGTGTTTGATAATTTCAAAATGTAAAAGCATCTAACTTCCGTGAACATCTAAAAAACATATTAATGGCAAATAATATCTATTTAATACTTGTGAAAAACAAATTATAAATAATTCTTCCCACTGCAATATATAAGTTTAAATACCATGGTAGATATTGATTTGTTCCATCCACGTTTATTGCAAAACTTATAATTTCGCTTTTCTGTATAATAAAGTATTTGAATAAATTAAAACGCACGATAAAACTAAGTGTATAATGTTTGCACCAATACTCATTAGTATATATTTTTACTTCGTTACATTCAATAAATTTTTATATGAGGAAAGAATTTCCTTCGTTGGATTTTTAATCATTAGTAGCACACATGTAAATAATTTGGTATTAAAAACACTGAATTATAAAAATCTGCTGAATAGATACAAACGGACACAAACAATACATTGACCAGATTTATAGTACCTATGTAAATAGGAAAAGAAATGATTGGAGAATAAATGTCCTCTGTGTGATGTTGTCTTAATAACATTTTATTGCAAAATGTCTGGACAAAATAAAATTAAACAATATGCTTTTCTTACTTTCTCTATGATAAAACCCGTTCAGATAAACATGAGTTACATGAATTTGCCTTTCGTTGCTTTCATTTGGTATAATCCTACTATCTATTGATTGTTTGATTATAAACACCCAGTAAATAAGATAATACTTTTTAACATTCTACTGTGGAGTAATATTAATAAGTGATGCTGTTTGGAAAAAATATAAGTTATTGGCGCATTAGTTATTTCTGTATAAGTTATTTCTGCGATTATGAAATTTCATAATTTGGCTAATACATTGCCAATAAAACTATTTGGCTGTATCTTCAGATATATACCAGGTATAATAAAATACTTCGGTGCATTTAGTGTGAAATGCATCTGTAAAACTCTTGCAGGTATTCACTGTATTCTAAAAATATACAGAAAAATCTAATACTTTCTGTATCAACTTATGTAACATGTATCTTTGATTTTAAGCGTACTTCAAAATCTAAAAAACGGCCTATATATCAAAAAATATTTATTCTTTACTTAAATGATTTAATGGATTCAGTATATTCAGTATGCAACATGTAACGTTGAATTTGCGGGCCTTTGAGAATTTTAATATGGACAAAATATTAATCGATATATTTATATATATATATATATATATATATATATATATATATATATATATATATATATATATATATATATATATATATATATATATATATATATATATATATATATATATATATATATATATATCGATAAATATTTTGTCTGTGTTTAAATCATTGGATTTATTTAGAATAAAATGCACTCTTAACAGCATTTCCAGAATATTTTACTATAAAAACTATATTTTTTTGAGAATTTCTATATATATATATATATATATATATATATATATATATATATATATATATATATAAATTTTTGAGTATAGTTGAAATCACCAGGTATATTTAGTATAAAATGAACGCCTAAACATATACCTAGTACTTATTTTATTATAAAAAAATTGAAGATAAACGCCATTATTTCGATTGTGTCTAATAAGACAAGTGTTTCCACTTTCGACTATGAAACTTCAACTTTCCTTATATTTTCAGAATAATTCATTTTAAATTACTTAAATTCATTTAGCATGATATACATACTTTAAGCTCTAATTCAAGTATTCATTTTATGAAAAAAATTAACTATGTTTATGTGATTTTAAATTTGTGCGTCTTTGAAAATTCTAATGTAATTTAAATCAATAATATCTTATTTGTATTTAAATAATTACGTTTATTCAGTATCGATGTACTTCTTAATGTATTGCATGCACTCACTTTGTTAGAAAAATAATAATTTTGAAGAAAAAAGGCTATTTTTTCTATGACGTCTAATCTGAAAAGATTCTTGGTGTGACTATGCAAATTTTATATTTGTCAACATCTTCATAAATACCTTACATATATTATATTAAATGGATTTATTTCGTATAGAATGCACCACTGAAGCTATTCCAGTTATTTATTATTTTAAAAATAGTAAATCTTAGAAGAAAATTCCTATAATTTCTATTTCAACTTATGTTATGTGGGACTTGAATTTACGCTAAGCTCAAAATTCTTATAAATATGGTGATAACTCAATAACTATCCATTTATATTAAAACAGTTGTGCGCATTTAGTATTTTGCGTACCCTTAACGCTATTCCAGGTATTCCTTTTATTATAAAAAGATACATTTTTAATGAAATACACTAAATTTTTGTTTCGCCTTATGGTACATAAGACTCGAAATTGACTCGCTTTTGAAAATTCTAAAAAATTTGGCAATAACTCAATTAATAACAACTATTTAATTTAATCTTTGTGTTTATTTCTAGTAATATATTTATAAATGTATTCCAAACATTACTTTGATTAGAAAACAAACATTTTTGTTGAAAAAAACCATTATTTCTAATTTGCTTAACGTGACAAATGATTTGAAGATTTGAATATTAAGAAATTTCAACATTTCGTTACATCTTCATAAATATCTCCTATATGATAAACTGGTTTAGTGCATATAGCGCGAAACTCTCTCTTAAAGCAATTTCATGTATTTATTTTACTTTAAAAAGTAAATTTTTAGATAAAATATAATAATTTCTGTTTTTTCATTCACTGAATGTGACTTGGATTTCTCACGCCTTTCAAAACTGTAATGTAGCAGTACTCAATAAATATCCAGTATAAATATAAAACCAGAGGGGTCTGCTTAATGCACACACATGTCAGTGCAATAACATCGGTCATACATAATTCCCAAATAGATATAGGGGCATTTTTTCCAAAAATTTATTTTTTTAAATAAAATAAATAACTTAAATAGTTTTAGAGCAGCATTTTATACTGTTGCTGCTGTTGTCTTTTGCCAGTTAGATTGACTTAATGGAGTGCTCTACATTTCCAACTGAACCATATTTTAGTGTGGAGTCTGACTTCCTCAGTACTCACATGCCATAGGTACCCCTTTATAGGGCAGGCAACCATTCACAACCCATTCAAGCAAGGAAAGGACAAAGTCTGGATAGATAGAGAGAAAAAGTACATACCGCTTACAAAAGTTTAAGAAATATTGGTCTATATGCGCTCAGAAACTTCAGATGTACTCCGCTGACGGCAATTCACCTTCTCCAGCAAATAGCCAAGAATATACAACATATAATGTGAACATCATCACAGTGGACTTGTATTAATGTTTTCTGGCGCATCCTGGTTTACTTTGCAATGTATTTCAGATCGGGATTTTATGGAAAACGCAAGTCATTCATTGAAACAAATACACTATCCGAACGACACTATCATAATGGTGCAGGGAATCGTCTAGAATGCAAATGTACTGGGTTGCAGAAAAAATCTGCATTTTCAAATCAAACCCTTATCTCGCCACATTTACTTGGACATTATTCTTTAATAATGGGTACGTTTGCTTAGGTTAGCTATGGCAGCAAAATTTGTGTTTATATATTATTATACTCCTCACTGAACAAACCTGGTAATGCCTTCGATCGGAAGGTATCACTTGAAAGTATACAAATCTGGCAAAGTATGTGTGCGACATGCTGGAACGACAAGTTGTAGTCTATGAATCCCCTTTTACATTTGCACTGGAACTTTTAAAAGCATTAATTTATGAGTAGAATAATTTTCCTTAAAATCAGCTCGATAATTTGCTATTCAACACGTATAGATGTTGTATAAAATGCATTTCATCACATGTCAGACTTATAATGTTTTAACGTTCAAGCATTATGTTTTAGTAGAACACAAATATAAAATTTACTAACCATAAAACATTATTTTCTTAATTGACCAGGGAACAAAAATCTTATATTTTTTAATGGTATCATGCATTTTTCAATTACTTATAGCAAGAAAATGAAATATTTTTCCCATGTTTGTTTTTCGTTTTTCCATTATCTTGTAAAAACCAGTTATCTTTGCTAAATGCATTTCTTTACTCTTTAAATTGGTGATGAATATAGAAATTGTATACTAGATCTGTTTTGTTAAAATTTCAAAAATATTCTGTATTATAAAAAATAGTTTTGCTATTTCCAAAGATGAATAAATATTTATTTGAAGAAATTTTTAAATTGCTTCGATGATTTTCGTGCAACATTTCTCTTTAAAATTTAAAAATGTTTTTCAAACATGAAATTTTCTTTTCGCCTTAAAATGTCTAAGGATTAACAGAAACATTTTCTATTTCATCATTAAACAGCTATTAAAAATATTTGATATTATCCACAGTTTTAAATATTAAGTATAATTATCATTTAAATTTAATTTATTTCTCAAATATTCTTTCTGCAATCCCCTTACTCCATGGCATGCAAACATCTTTTGTTTTCATAAAACAGTTGCATTTCGGTTTCGTTTTGTATTGTGATAATTTTTTTGTCTCAATCTTGAAGGTAGGTATTTCAATGACAGGAACTGTAAAACGTGAAGAGTATTCAGATGTTGAAGACTCAAAAGTTGGTTGAATGAAGTGAACATATTTATTATCATATTCACATTTGATGAATGGTGTAGCCGGCTCAAGATATTTTTGTCTTAAGTCTTCTTTAGAAAACAAACATAAGCAGTTGTCAGGTCTTTCAAAAACTCGAAAATTACATGAATCATGGATGTAACCAGTCATATTGTATTTATAGTTTATTCACTCTAAAACTTTTAATGCATTTAAAAACAATATATTGATTAATAAATTTACTTCATCTGGAAGTTTAATAATATTATTATTAAAATTATATAAGCAATGCATTTACGTTTTAAATTTTCAGCACTGGATTTTTGCTGATGCCAATCATTTAAAACATCCAGTTACTTAGAAATCGTGAAATACGGAAAAATAATGAGAACACTACTAAAGATTACATCATTCTCAACAATTTATTTTTAGATTATATCAATGTATGTAAATGCTTTTCACCTCATTTACTATTTTTTAATATTCAAAAACATTTACAGTCTCTGATAGGTTAATACTAGATATTAAAGCTTTTCTGAAGAAGCAGTTATTTCCTTTAGTAACCATTATATTACTAGGACAGTGTGAACTTATTTTATTGTGCTAATTAAAATATGCATATTAATGCTTAGAGAATCAGGTCAACAGCTAATACATCCACAGGTTATCCTTTCAAAAATTATTAGTGAAGCGTTGCTCAATATTGCAAAAGATGAACATTTCTCTATGTGTTTCAAATAATTACCAATGAAAACTGATTTACTATTTAATTTGAGGTTATGTAGAATTCCATGTGTGTTCCTTGCCTTTTAAGGCATTTCTGATTATAAATGCATTTTATTTTTAAATATATTTTGAGGAATGGCATCAGTGAGAGAGTAATTTAGATTATTTTTAGAACACGGGTGAAAGCTTTCTAGCATAGAGCTCCAAAAGAGTACTTTGCAATAAAAAAATGGGTGAAGTTGTTTACTATAGAATCACAAGCACCAATTCGGAATTAGTTTGATATTCCCTTCATGGCGACCATTGCGATTTTTTTCGTCCCCAAGTTAGCAGCATATTTTTTAAAGCGGGAATTTTTCCAAAATTCTAAAAATACGCATTTTATAAAATTTTAAATCACCTAATATTACAAAAAGTCTAAAATAAGTATAACTGGAAAATGAATAATTTTTTTGATGAGGTCTTCTCTTTAATATAACCGGTAAAGATAAGTAAATAACAATAATGGACTTACTTGATATGACGTCAAGCTCATATGTCAAATATGCTCGGTGATATTATGGAAAAATATTATAATAAATTAACAAAAATATATAAGAAAAAGATGATAATAATTAAACAAAAAGAAATTGGAAAAAAAAGACCAGTTTACAATTTTGAAATAATGAAAGAAAAATATTATAAACTTAAAATATATATAAGAAAATTATAAAATAAATAAACAAAATAAAAATATATAAATCATAAATAAATAAAAATAGATTGGAAAAAAATGAATAGTTTACGATGTTTGGATGCTGGCGACATCGAAACACAACAGCGAATGTAGAACATGAAGTTCGAATTAAAAGTAAAACGAAAACTTTAATTACTGTTGCCACTGAAAAGAACCATATATATGACGTAAAAATGATGTAAAACACGAGAAAAACCAAATCTAGCAACAAAAAAATGAAAAGTAGCAAAAACTCAATTTGGTAAAACTATAAACAAAAACTCAAATTGTCAACACTATAATCAAAACGAAAGACGCTAAATTTGGCGAGAAATCACTTAAGGGGGTATCATACTGTTCTGTCTGTTCTTTCAACCACCTGCTCTTTACATTTTATAACGAAATAAACATATAGTTAATTTTATTAACTTAAAAATGAGAAATATTTTAATAGTCCTTCTGTAATAATGGCTGAACAATCAAATTACACACAACCGAAATAAATAGATCTTAGAAATGGAGTTGATTTAGAGTTCTATTTATCTCTTAAAATTGATGTAAAATTTTATAATCCGGTACTTTTTTTGTCATCAAGATAGGCGCCAAGATGCGATTAACAAAAATGACCATTACAAAGAATTTAAACTAACATAAATTAAATTTTATGATTAAATTTTCGCCAGACAAAGATGTATCCAATTCTACGAGGAAACAAAAATTGCTTTGTGTTAATGGTAAAAGTTTACAATCAATTACCTCTTGATTTTTTGGCAATTTTTTGACGCCAAAATAGGTTCCAAGTTGTGACTAACAAGATGGCCACTACACAAAAATTATACAAAGATAGGGTTACCAGGATTATAAGAAAATGAATTTTATCACCAAAATGTGTCGCTAAACCAAGTGGTAACTGATTCTACACTAAACCCGTGTTAATGTACAGATATGATATATTTATGGCATAGTACGGTTTTACATCAAGATAATATTCATTTATTTAAAGTTTTGAGAATATACTATGCATTAAATATCAAAATAATTTCCAAAGTAAAGTACCCATAAATTAATAAAATAAATCATAACTAAAATATATATTTTAATAACAAAAACAGTAAGACACAGTAGAGTGATTTACAAATATTAGCTCGTGGAATCATTGCCCTCAAATCATCTTAAAATATAACTGCAACGTGCAGCTTATACTGTGATCAAAGTTTATCCTTTTTTTGTTTTTCATTCCATGAAGCTTTCGAAAAGAGAACAAGAATGGTTAACATTTTGTTATGCATAGCAAAACGTTAACCATTCTTGTTGTCTTTGCAATTGCTATGCAATAGAGAACATTTTGCTATGTAAATTTCAATAAAACATGCTCAAAGGAAAACATTTTACTATTTATATGTACATATTACATTTTACTATTTCTCATATTTATTTTAAGCAGTATCCAGACAAATTTCTAAAGTAATATAGTTAAAAAATTTATGTTGCTTCATTGATACGTTAAAAAATTTTAATAACTTAGAATATTGGGGAAAAAATATTAGTTATTTTAAGCATTTATCGATATAAATTTACACAAATAGAAATCTAGCTTTATTCAATCATACCTCTGTGGTGTTTATTGCCACATTTTGACCTTCACATATGCTCCAATTTACCTTTCATATTTTTCTCGCTCCTTGCAAATATCTTTATTGCGAAGCCATTTCATGGCACCTCGTTCGATATTGAACTGTTTTCATATATTTTATATATTAATATATTTTAATATAGTAATATATTTTTCTTATATTTTATATTTTAATATTGCTTGTTTTTGAAAGATCCACATATTTGAAATAAATCTATTTCAGACATCTTATCAAAGGGCAATTTCCAGATAATTAAAATATGAATCAAAAAGGAAATGAAAAAGATTACAAAAAGTGTCTTGTTGTAAAATCAAGACCCTCAAGTATTTTCCGCATTAATGTAAAGGTAAATTTAATCCACCTTAATGCTCATGAATAAATTAAATTAGAAAACAATGAAATAACTATAAATAAAATTATAAAAAAATTCTTGTGATCTTCTTTATTTACAGACAATATAAAACATTACTTTTTTTTTTCCTTCGTTAAATTTGTTCATTGTATATGTGTTATTAATTTAATTGTATTGTATTGTAATTTAATTGCTAAATTACCAGCAAAGGTTTAATGATATATTTTTTAAATTGTGTTCTAAGAATATATATATATATATATATATATATATATATATATATATATATATATATATATATATATATATATATATATATATATATATATATATATATATATATATGTGTGTGTATATACATATATGTGTGTGTGTGTATTATTTAATTAAAAAGCTTCATTCCTTGTTGCAGCTGAACTAACAGATGAAATATTAATTTGTGTGTTCGAATCAATAGTTAATAGGTTCGAATCCCACCTTGAGGTTCGATGTTTTAATGGTTCGGAATCCATTTTAAATCTTAGGTCCTGGTCAAATTAGCCCTCGTGTGCAAAAAATGGCCTTGAAAGACCAACAAACGAAACTAAAACATCCTTTACAACACTTACCAGGAGATTTTACATGATGCAAGGTAAGTAATAAAGCTCTTACCATTTTAATTAACCTAATGAACATAACTTAACAAAAGTGTGAGCTATTGTTAGTCCTTGAAGTAATAATCATCAGCATCTAGCAACTTTTGCCAACGCGCTTCCAACAGTGTAACTTCTTTGCAGTAAACCTCGGGGGTTTTGGAAGCAAAGAATTCTGAGAGTGCTTGATGCAAAACTGCTACACTGATGAAGGATTTTCAACCAAGATGATTGTCCATCGAATAAATTTTATGTTAATATAATGATGCAAGGTCAGTTTAGTAAGGAGCATGGCACAAAATCTCTCAACCAAGTTGTTGTGTGGTACTCCTGGTTACCCGCGTGACATGCGGCCTCACGTTATCGGCCAAGAAAAAACAGTACACCCTTGCGACTAACCATTTTTGGCTCCTTCTGTTGCTGTGACAGTTGCACACGCTCCAATTGCCTCTAGTACAGGTCCACAGGGACAACTTGTGCCATTAGTAGCTGCTCATTGTGAACTAGCAACGTCTGCTGTTGTTCACTGTGAGCTTCATCACAGAGGGACAAATCTCCCAATCTGAATTTGTCGCCATCACTATTCCCAAACATTTGAGATATTCAATGAGTTGATGCTGCAGCTGATTAACCCACATTGAAGCAAAGGACGCTGGTTGTCACTTTGGGTGACGAAGTTTTTGTGCTCCAGGCACGCACCTCCAAATTAATAATTTTACTCTTAAAAGGGTTTAATTGTTAGTCCTAGCGTCGGATAGTTTAGGATTTAAAGTTGGTCTCCGAATCCAATCATTTGGCTTATCGTTGAAATCGGCCACTTTGAAGCGAGCAACACCTTCTACACGTCCATTTCTCGTCCCTACAGTATGAATTAAGATTGACGTATGTGCACGGTGAAACTGCTTTTATAAAGACTGATATGTACATACTCTGAACTGACTGATGTCTCGACTACGTCATACACTAATTTGCATACTTTTTCTCACTTCATTCAAAGGCAATGCATATTTTCTTATTTACATTATAGAAAATATTCAAATCTTAAAAGATATTACAGGAAACACAAAATGGTTATTCAGAAAAATTATAAAAACTGATGAAGAATAAACGATAGATTTTAATAAACGATAGATTTTACTTTTACGAGCAGGACATCTAAGCGGTACTATCTTCTAAACATTAAAAACTTAAAGCCAGAGCAGAAATTACATGTTATTTCCTGAAAAATGCCTTGTTTATATGACATTCCTCACTTATAATACATTATTTTATTAATTTATGACATTAATAAAGGCGTTTTAAGGAATTATAGCCGTAATTAAATAAAATCTATGATTATATATTAATAGAAATTAATGCATTTAAAAAATATTTCGAAAACCAATCATTGTGAGAATGCGAAGAAATCTCCAATGAAATAAAAGTTTTGTGTTATTTTCTTTTAAAATTTGATATAAAACATTTTCGCTGATGCAAATTATTAAAAAAATTTAGGGATCTTTTTAATTTATCTAGTGTAAATTAGAGAGAGAGAGAGAATTCTAATGAAATTTGTTCATTGAAAACTATTATACTGGTATATTAAACAACATAACAATAAGGAAAATTTCAACTTAAATTTAATTAACCGTTTCTAAAAGAATAAACCACACAAACTCACAGACCCTTCAATAATTTTTCTTCTTTTGTCATCATAGTCAAATTATTACTATGTTTGGTTAATAAATCCCATTGGTTATATAATTCATTTGTTTGTTTTGATAGTAAAAATTGAATTTTTGAATGAAGAGTATGGTTATATATATATATATATATATATATACATATATATATATATATATATATATATATATATATATATATATATATATATATATATATATATATATATATATATATATACACACACAGGGTGTCAACTTTATACTATTGACAAAATTGTACTGCTTTTGATAGCTTTAATTCATGTCCACCCCTTTTTATAAAAATTTCATACGCTTCAGAGATCTTAATTTTAGTAAAAGAAAAAGGTAGTTTTTATTTCCTTTTTTGAAATAATATGTGTCAAACCAACGACGGCAAATAATTGTTTTATTTGAGGCTAGATTAAAGCACATTCAGATTGTGGGAATGTGGCCCCCCTATTCACCTGACTTAAATCCAACTGACTATAGTGTTTGGTCTATTCGGCAATCATGAATATGCTCTAAGCCACATCGAAGTTTGGAATGCCTAAAGGCTCTTCTTAAGAAGGAATGGGCTAAAATAACGGCTGATGAACTGTGGCCAACTGCAGAAAATTTCACGCGACGCTTAAAGCTCTGTATCAATGCCCAAGAGAGCCATTTTGAAAATGCTTAAACATGTTGTATCTAAGTAACAAATGGCTTAAGTAAAGCTAGTTTCTTGAAAATAAATATTCCATGTTTTTAGTTTAATACAATATTTCAATATTTTTTGACAACAGGATAATGTTGTCACCCTGTATTTAAATATAGCAGTTTTATAATGTTACAAATAATGATAGCAAATACAAATTTTAAAAATCATGAATTATTTATTTCAAATACCTTGAGTGTATATGTAATTAAAAAATAGCATATATTAGCTCATTTAAAAATTTTAGAATTGTAAAAAAATATCTGTTGTGGAACATACTTTTATTTCAAACTTTTATGATCAGACGCTATCTACAAACATTCGGGAATTATAATGATGATTTTTAATAGAGATAAGTTTACAATTAACATTTTATAATATTAAAGAAACAGTAATTGGACGTTAAACTCTGTAAGTTAATTTATGTTGTGTATCGTATTTAAAATTTATCTTCATTACATTTTCTTCAAGAAATATAGGAATAGTTTACTATTTTAAGCTAAATTTTTCAATTATATAACCTATAAAAATTACATTATTTTAATTCTTAAATAATAAAAATTATTAAATAAATACACAAATAAAGAAATATGCTTTATTCATATCATTAATGTTTTTAAAAAGCATAAATTGGTTTTGATATAGTAAACAAATAATTTTTTAAATTCAAGACTATACAAAAAAATTTCAAATGAAAATTAATGAATTTAACTCATGAGAAGATCTTAACATATTTAATTCATAAATACATAATAAATTGTGCATAAATGAATTTAAAACGGTTTATTTTTTATAGAACTGAAATGGAATCATTTATTATGAACATGCCAAAAATAATCGAGCAATAGTAAAAAATTATTTTAATTGTTAACTTATTTTATAGAATATAAATTTATTATATAAAGTAAACATAACAATGTAATGAAATAATTCTAATTAATTAAAATTTCAGCATATTTCTGAAGTAGAGATTATAAATTATTTTTATATTAAACAATTCTGAATGTATCTCTAGCCTCTAAATGAAAAACAGTTTTAGGTCATTTCGTATTTTTATTTCATAATCATAACATAAAATAAATAAAAGTCATATTTTTTATAATTTTTACTAAAATTCCATACATTTTAAAAATAAAAATATTATTTCAACAAACAAAAAATTCAAATTTAGGGAATTTTCATCTTAATAAAGTTGTCTGAAATGCAAATATATCAAAATTCTAACTAACCAGCAATTATAAAGATGAAAATTACTATGCAGAAACCAATTCACTTCTTTTAAAAAATAAAATGTATGATTTAACAAAGTACTATTTACTCCAAATTTGAATCTAAAATATCAGAGTAATTTAAAATTCCTAGAATTAATAATTCAATTTTTGGTGCAATAAAAAATAGATCGTTAATAAAGTTTGTTGCTAAATGTTTTAGCTAATTAATGTTTTATTCTTGAAAGAGCAGCTTTGAAACTATACCTCAACGTTAAAAAAATTTTGAGTTCATTCTCTTTGACATAAATGGTTATATGATGTTAATTAATTAGGACCCTAAGCATTGTCATGATTAATGATATATAATATCAGGAACTGTGCAACTTATGTTAAGCAATTCATATTCATATCCTCTCAAGCCATTAACAGCAGATGGTAGGTGAATATTTAACATATTGTGTTACCTGAGTGTGAAATGTGGCATATGAATTGAAAGAGATATTCAAGTGGAAGATCCTAATTAACGTGTTTCTTAAATAGACTTTTAATAAAAATTCTTACAGTGGCATAATAAAGATATTAAGAGTATTTGCAAAAATAAAACACATTTTTTATATTAACTGAATATTCATATTATTTTGGTGAATATTCAACTATATTAACCAAAAATATGTCTCCCATTTCCAAAAAATATATTTACCTTTTATAATATTAAGATTATGAATGCCTTAGTGAAATAAAGTAATCATTGAGGTGATTATTAAAATATTGCATGCATTTTGAACGGTGAAATTTTAATAATTCAAAAAATCTTTATTCCTTTTCCTTCATGATTATTCTATATTCGTTATGAAATCTATTTTATTAAATCTATTATTAATTTAACTCTTTTGTGAATAATATCTATCTAAAGGAAAATTAATAACAGAATAAACATCGATGACATAATAAATCAAAGTGATTTATAACAGTATAAATTATGTCATTAAAATTCTTGAATGTAAAAACTCTTGAATTATGTAGTTAAAATTTTTGATCATTGCTTAAAATATGCATAATTTACCGAAATATGTTTTAAAAAAGTTCTTATTAAAAGTGTAAGCACTTCCCAGTTAATTATAGAATAATATTCTTTCAATTTATAATACAACTGGTAAAGCTTTTCTGGTATAGTGTAGACGTTAAATTTCCTTTTTTTAATAAAAATGATTCCTTATATCTTATTTCTCTTTTCGTGAAAACATTTAATATTATTCATCTTGAAAATAAATTATAAAATACAAGAAGAAACAATATATGGAATTTATTATTTCATGTAACTTTTATCGGAATTCCTTTACAAGCTCCATAGTTGTTACTTTTTTTTTCAAACTTACACATTTCGGTATCGAAATAAGGTTCACGTTGAAAGAAAAAAATGAAATAGTTACGTGTCATTTTAGTTATTATTTTTAAACTACAATATTATTCCACAATATCATTGAGTTTTTGTAAAAGTTTAAATTTTTAATTATTGCTTTTCAATTTGTTGACATTCCTTTATCATTAGTCAGCTGTATTTATTTGTATTCTAATTATATTTCTGTAACGTAATACATTAATAATTTTCCTGTATCTATAAGCTAGACTAAATAAAAATTAAAAATTTTAAAAAAGTTTCAGATTTTTGTTGCGAGGAATATATAGCTTATTATTTATTAATATTAAATAGTTTCTTGAGTTTCACTTTTTATGTAATAAAAGTATACTTGGAGATGTGTTCATAACTTATTTAATGTACTTAACAAAGCAACAATTTGTTAATTACATAAATTAATAATTATAAGTATAGAGTATATAAGAAATATTACTTTACAAAACTTATATATATATATATATATATATATATATATATATATATATATATATATATATATATATATATATATATATATATATATATATATATATATATATATATATATATATATATATATATATATATATATATATATATATATATATATATATATATATATATATATATATATATATATATATATATATATATATATATATATATATATATATATATATATATATATATATATATATATATATATATATATATATATATATATATATATATATATATATATATACAGGGTGACAACTTTATCCTGTTGACAAAAAGTATTGTATTAAACTAAAAACATAGAATTTATTTTTAAAAAAACTAACATAGGTCATTTGTTACTTAGGTACAACATGTTTAGGTTTTTTTCAAAATGGATCCCTTGGGTATCAATAGAGAACCTTAAACGTCGCATAAAATTTTCTGCATTGGGCCGCAGTTCATCAGGCGTTAATTTAGCCCATTCCTCCTTAAGAATAGCTTTTAGGCATCCCCAAACTTAGATGTGGCCTAGAGCATACTCTTGATTGCAGAATAGATCAAACACTATAGTCCATTGGGTATCAGCCAGGAGAATAGGGGGGCCACATTCCCACAATCTGAATTTGCTTTAATCCAGCCTCAAATAAAGCAATTATTTGCCGTCGTTGGTTTGGCACTTTATTTCAAACAAGGAAACAAAAAACTACCTATTTGTCTTAATAGCATTAAGATCTCTTAAGCAAATGAAATTTTATAAAATTGGTGGACATGAATTAAAGCAATCAAAAGCAGTGCAATTCTGTTAACAGTATAAAGTTGTCACCATATATATATATATATATATATATATATATATATATATATATATATATATATATATATATATTTATATATATATATATATATATATATATATATATATATATATAAAGAGAGAGAGGGTCTTATATAGTGGGAGCTATCTCCGGAGCTTGTTCAATACTCAAGGAACATCTTAGTAATTCACTGACATTTCAGTTCTTAGATCACATATGGCTTTCATTGTATGGGTTAAATGTGGGAATATTGGTATATATAAATTTAGTAATATACTTTATAAATAGGTTACTAAAGAACTTATTCCATTGTAGCACAAATTAGTTTAAAATTAATATTACATACATATATTAATAAAACAAAACTTTAACTCCAAAATTCCTGAATTGCTAATTACTTAAAACATTCTTAAAGTTTTTTTAATGACTTCTAAATTCTTTTATAGTTAAGTTATTCATATATTAATAATATAAATATTTAAATTTCCTGTAATTGAATTGCTTAACATTCATTCATATTCGTATATTAAGCTGTTTAGCTCAAATTAGCTACATATTTCCTGTAAGAAATATTATCAGAAATTTTACAAGCAATTGATTTACGTCAAAACTTTATTATGTTTTGTAATGAATCATTATCAAACTTGTCTTAAAAATATAATAATATTTTTATTTTACTTCTTTCAGTCTCGCGTGTTGTGCTATTCTTTGCGAAATAATTTTTCAACTCAATATCCTTTGGTAAAAAATCTATATATATACATATCGTGTAAACAGAAAAATCTAGACAAGTTTAAAGAAAAGGGAAAGAGTATCACAAAGAAGACATAAAAAAAGATTCACCTATCTCTTGACACTAAATGGAACTCTGCAAACTCATTTTTACCCTATTCAGGTGGAACTTGTAGAAAAGTGTTTCGTGTCTCGTGGGAAATTTTCTTTGTGGTAAATTGTGGTACACAGCTGCTAAGAAATCTTACCTCTATGGAGCAAGACTAGAAGAAATCGAAATATCGTCTTACATTTCTTGGAATGAGAACACAAAGCATGAAAATTAAATTGAAAATAAAAAATTAGTAGGAAATAAAAGAATATTTCTATGTCTAGCTTTTATAGGATCAAAATTAAGGAGTTATTAGGAAAACAAGAAAAAATCATCATTTTACTTTCATAAACATAAAACTTATCAATACTTATAAAACTTCATTGTTATAACATATCTTATGTTTGAAAAATATTTTTTTCATAACATTTTTAAATTTATTATACATTAAATAATTCCATCTGTTTTCTATTTTACAAAAAAGTAATGTAAATTGACTTAATTAATTAACTTAGTGATTAACAATAATCATTTGAATGATTATCCAATAATATTTCCTTTATAAAAGCTTTCTACGAAGTTTTAAGGAAATGAAATTTATAATAATATTACAATTTATTTGCAAAAAATTTAACCTCTTTCATGTATATAGGATCTATAAAATATTGTAATGTAAGACATTTTTCCTTGCAAAATGAATAATTTTTTTTTTATTTCATTTAACAGAAATTGTAAATAAACAGTATATGTTGAGGTGACTTTTAAACCTAATTTTCAAATTTCATTCTTGGCATTATTAATAACATGTATGATTTTATCACATTGTCTCAACAAAATGTTTATATTGCAAAGTAATTTAATAAAAAGAGAATGCATTATTTTCATTAAGCGAACAGTTTTCGCTTTTAGTAGCATTCCTTCTTTCATTTTGAGAATACAAGGAAATGTGTTATAGATATTTATCCTATTTCTCTTCACGTGTAACACATAAATAAAGGTCTCTGTCTTTAAAAATAATTAAAAAAATAATTTAAAAATAAATTTAATAAAAAAATAATAAATATAATAATAATAATAATAAATAATTAAAAATAAGTAAAAAATAATTCTAATAATTAAAACTAATTATTAGATATTCATGAAAAGTGTGAGATTGAATATAAATTTCCTACCATTCATTTCAGTTTTCCAAAAAAATAAGTGAAATACAAATAATAAATTCTTAGAAAGAATGTTTATTTGTTTTTTATCAATGATCTAATGCCAAAACGTTCTTTCAATTAGTGTTTTTTTATTGTTTCATAACACACACTTGATTTTGCATTGATTGATCTAAAATGAAGAAAATTAGTTGCTCATTAACAAACTTCCATACTTATCTTCGAAGGATAACCAAAATCAGCTAACAGCTATTATTGTTTGCCTCTAAAAATTCAAGCTAATTCCTAACACTCTGACTTCTTTATTATTTTAATTGTGTTATAAAAAGATATTTCATTCTTATTTGCTTTGTCTTGGATATTGTCACGAAGATTTAAGTGAACACACCGTTGGATTTAAACAAACAAGTTTATTGAAGGAAAGTAGCGACTTGTAACCTTACAAAGTCGAGAAGTTGCCCACGACTAGTGGGTATAAGCTTTTATACAGTAATAGAATATTCGAGAAACAACTAATTAACATAACAAAGAAAGGTCTAGAATGTTGGAGAACATAAGGAAACAATAATTAAAGAAACATAGCAAAAAATCCATACTTTGGATACAACAGCCGTGGCTAGTATCGAACCCGCAACCTCCGGGCTTGGATCGCGTGCTTTGACCACTCGGCCAATGTGATCGTTGGAAAGCTTTCTCTATGCGGCAATATTTTTAAGATAAATTAAAATGATTTATCCATTTTTCTCATGCAGCTCTTTCTCTTTCAGTGTCATAATACTTCATGATAAATACCTCTTCACCCAATTCATTCTCTTTAAGAAAAGTTGGAACCCAAAAAAGGTAAAATAGTTTTGTAATCTGATTAATAATTCTTTTTAATTTAGTTAATTAGAAATATGTCAGAATTGTTTTTGCAGAGGGAAAAGTTTTCTTCCTAATTCTTGAAGATTCTACAGCTAATATCTAAAGCAACAAGAAAAATTCAGGATGTTTCAACAGCGAAGTTAATCCATCATCTTTGTTATTTCAGTCAAAGCTTATGTCACATGCATTGCTCCTTAATTTGCGAGCTTTCTTACATAATTTATTATCTTATTTACATTAATACCAAACTTGGAGGTGTGATAAAAATGTTATTTGTGTTTGTGTTGATTGCTTCTTATTCAAGAAGCTGTTGAAAGAATTTACTTTCACATGATAAAAAAATTTCCTTTTTAATTTTGTAAATCATGGAAAAGAATTAAATGTTTTAATTATTCTTATTCATTTAGATTTCAGCTTGTCTATGTAATTCTATTAAGATAGTTTTATATGTATCAACATAAAAATAGTTTTATGTCTTCTAAATGGTTATAGTTATAGTTATATGCATGTCAATTTACATAATTAAACTCACAAGCATATATAATTACATGTACACATAGCATTTTGACAGTTTTTAAATTGCAGCATATCTTCAAGAATTAAAAAAATCACTTGTACTTTTGACTTTTAAAATATTAATTGAGTGTTTATAAATATTATTTACAAAGTATCTAAAACAAGCTATCTCATAATTAAAATGCCAAAGACCATGTGAGGAGGTTATGGCTAACTAATACTTTGAAATCGAGGATACTTACAAAACTATGAGACAATTTACTACTTTTTAATGTTTAATCCAGAAGTATTCTTCCTCATCTCACCAAGCAACAAATGCTAACAAAAGTTCACCAATTTTATAATTGGAGTTGATTGCAGTTTCACAAAACAATCCGAATATCTAATAAAATTGTAATAAAAAATAGTGAAATTTTTTATACACTATTTGTATTTCCTTACGAAATCTGCAATAAATGTTTGAAAACACACTGATTTTTCTTTCTCAAAAGACAAAATAAAAATTTGCAAATTGATTAGAAATATAGTGAAGATTATTTTTCTTGAACATTAGGTTATAAGTAATCTGCATTTTTCCATTCCAAATACGATTGTAAGGCATAAATATTACGTTCCATTGTTGGGAAAATATATATACTAAGAAAGTGCCAAAATTTTATTTTCTTATATATATATATATATATATATATATATATATATATATATATATATATATATATATATATATATATATATATATATATATATATATATATATATATATATATATATATATATATATATATATATATATATATATATATATATATATATATATATATATATATATATATATATATATATATATATATATATATATATATATATATATATATATATATATATATATATATATATATATATATACAGAGAGAAATACATGTAATTATACAAACTTTTGCTTGTTTCAGACATACAATTCATTGAATAAGCGATTTTTGCTTGGTGTCGGGTATGTTCAACAATATTTCATATATTTTTATGAAGTATTCATATTTAATTTTTGGTAAATGATGCATATAATATTTTCAATGATGAAAATCTCCGGAATGTTTCCGTTACATTATATCCCAAAACATATTTTTTACATAAATGAATAATTTTTTTAGGGTTATGAATTGATTCAATGTTTTAAAAATATGTTCATAAAATCTTATTTGATATGTGCAAAAGTATATGAAATAATTTTTATATCTGGTTAATTTTAAATTAAAATTAGCTACTTTTTTATTATATTATTAAAGCGTATTCTTTCTCTCTCTCATCGGTGTCTAGAAAATTTTACTCTCTAATAAAGAATTTGATTTTAATTTACTTTTTCTTCATAAATATTCAAGTTTGGTTTAAAAAGCAGACTTTATAATCTTACATGAAAAACCTTTCATCGCTTTCAATTTTTAGATGGCAATAAAAATATTTGAAAGAAATTGCTTCTCATATGAAACATAGTTATATTTTATGAAGGAAACAGATTTCATTTTATTTCGACGAATAAAAAATATTTAATGACCTTTGCATTAAGTAGAAATTTTTTATTTTATTCCTTAATTTTTTATGCCAGTTCTGATTTAAAAGTTACGGTAAGTAAAATGAGATATGCACTATTTTGTATGAAAATAATTTTATTTTACTATCACATCATAAAATTTGAGAATTCAAAAACCAGATATTTCCTCTTAAATTTTATTTATTATGAAACCCATATCTTTTAAAGAGAGAGATTTTATTTTAAGTTATATTACTCTTGTTTCACTTAACAATCCTTTCTGGACGTAATAGTTCTTATTATTTCCTTAGTTTATGGATCTTTTGGTTAGACTAAGTGACGGATTTCAATTTGATTTTCCAAGTACATTTTTCTTTATAAATTAAAATATGCTCATTTCACTCAAAAATATGATCATGAACTTCAATTCAAGTTACACTATATGAATTTAATTTAAGTTTTCTGAATACTTTAATGAAAATGTTGTTTACATATTATCCGATTGAATGTATATGTAAGAAATTCATGTGGATTAATGATTTTATTTAGTTTTATATAAATTACAAATAAAAATTTTTCTATTTGTTACATTGAATACATAAATAAACTATTTTTCTTTTCTTTCACATTTTGAAAACAATATTAAAACTGTACGACGTATTTTTATGGTGGAAAAAGTCAATGAGATAATACGCAAATATCATGAAAATTGTGTGATCTATTTTTAAGTGACAATGTTTGGCGTGCCCTGTAGCGTGATCTAATATAGCCGAAATGACACCAAACTTGGTATTTAGACTAATCAAGACATCGGAAAAAGGATTCTGTGAAAAAAAATTTAGTTCCAAAAGTCGCCGCTAGGGTATTTTGTGGCAATGGTTTAACTAACAATAACGAGAATTGGCATAAAAAGCGGGCTTCAAAGAAATATGGAAATGTTGTGCAATGACAGTGCCAGCAATAGGGGCTATAAAAGCAAATAGTAGACAGCTCCGATAAAATAATCTCAGCTGAAGTAAATGAGCTCCAGTGGCCGTACCTCTCACGTTACCGGAACATGCATTTATGTTGGAGGAGTATCAAATTTGTCTATTCTAAAGGAAAACATAACGAAGACAATGCGAGTAATTCCTCGTGATATGTTACGTAAGGCTGTGGAGAACGTTGTGCATAGAATGCACGGTGTTATTTCTGAGAACAGTGCTCACCTTGAATATGGGTAATTCCTCACCGGGGAAGTTAATGTAGTAAATAAGCATGAATAACTTGACTGCACGATTGTATGTGTTAGTATTTTCCTTTTCTCACATTTTATACATTGTAAAGCACCGCAAAATGCCCTAGCGTCAATTTTTGGAACTCAAATTTTTTTCACGAAATCTTTTTTCACGTGTTTTGATTAGTCTAAATAACAAGTTTGCTCCATTTCGGCTATTATATCACGATAGAGTGCGCTCCAAATACTGTCACTTTAAAAAAGATCATCCTGTATATTACATTCCTACTTAGCAATGCGTTAAGATTTTATGCAGAATTCGTTGTTTTAGTGATTACAATGTAATGAGTAATTTTTTGAATAGTTAAAACCAATAATATTGATTTTAAGAAATACGTTTAAATCATATTTCAGTAATTGAATAGTCTTTTAAAAAGTTTTCCCGATGTTGCGATTACTGGGATTCTCATATGTAATATTATGAAGAAACATATTTCATCCTTTAATTTTTCAAAACTTTCAAGTGTTTATTTCGAAATTTGAAAATTGGGGAAGTTTCACTCTTTGTTATCTAGCTATTATATATATATATATTTAAAAAATAATGAAGTCATTTATTAAAAGCCACAAATGTACGAGTAAAATTTGGGTATTTTTACAGTAAATTTACTTGTTTCTTTTTTAACTCTTTTTTTGTCTACTTGAATTATTTTTGAGGTCAATCTGTAAGTACGACTTTATTTATATTTATAACATTTATTTTAAATTTTGAATGTGCTATTAATTTTTTATGCATATTGGAAAAAAACTCATTTCGATGCATAGCAAAATGATGAAACATTCATTATATAGATACTTGAATATTAATATGAAACTCAAAAGCATAAAATTGAGTTATTGTTCAAACTGTTTTGAAAAGTTCAATATACTACGAATGTCCTACTAAAATATAACTTCTGTTCACTGCAACCAATTATAGCAAATTATTTAAGATACAGCTGATTAGTGCAATGGTAAATTAGTGCTATACTCGATACGTCAATACAAGTTGACTCCTGGGCTAGGTACAGAGAAGCATGCTGGTGCAACAACAACAAAATGTTGACTCCTGCATTTTATTTGATTGGTCAGATAAAAAAATATTGGCAAGATTTTCTTTTCAAGAATGTCTATAATGCTTTTAGACTAAACTATTTTCTTGCTAAAGATTAAATAAATAAATAAAAAAAAGCCTAAGAGTATTCGTAGTATTTTTTCCAACGGTGAGCACTTGGGTGACGAACCCTATGCCACAATAAGGCCGGAAACTGCTACTCATTTGTCGTTACCCAGCGAGCACCTGTGAACCAAGTCACGGAGGCGAGTAGCGTTGCTTGAGCCATACCACCACAAACTTGTTTACAGGGTGGGCCACGTTGATACATCATCACAGGAGAAAGGACAGAGAAACACATAGAGAACAGAAAAAGAAAGTAACATCCATGCCCGAACCGGAATTCGAACCCGGGAGTCAGGAATGATAACCGCTCAGCCATCGGTCGACATATTCATAGTATATGGATAAGTAAAAAATTTGAATTGAAAATCAAATGTCATATGATTGGGTATTCAGAATTTACAAAATTTAATCAACTTTAATATTCATTCCAATATGTTTTGCAAAATTAAGTTACTGAATTAACTGCATCGTATTCTTAAAGCTGGAACATGATAATTTTTCTGTGATTTGATATTAACTGAGCAATTGCCAAATAATTACTGATAACTTATAGAAAATACATTTGTTAGATGTTTCTAGTATATTTAAATTATTTTCCTAATAAAATTAAACTATATATTAAATCTCAACATAATTCATAGATGCAAAAAAATGCACTCTCTATCTGTCCAAAGATATGAGCACCAGAGGTAGAGGATTGACTCCGCTATTTTGCCTGTAGGTGTTTAGCAGAGTAAAACGGAATGACCTTTACGCCTTGCGTGACCTTACCAGGAGAATACTCTCCAGACGTACTTCACTTATTCCACACAATGACACCTTTTTGCCATGAAAAAACAAGACGAGAAAGAACTTATAAAATGACTTGGCTTGTACCTGCGACAAGATAAAAACCCGATTTGTCCAAAATTTAACCAAGAGCATGCTTCTCCAGTACATATTCTTAGGTGTTTAGGTTTATCATGCGACGACTTATTATATTTATCTATTCTAATCTAGGACTTTATGAGGATGAATACACTTGCAGATCACTTATAGCAGATGTTAGACATGAGATTAGAAACAACAACATGTATTAAATTTTAACTTCAGTGAAACAAATGTTGTTTTTAATCTAATAATAAGAATTGATTTGTGTTTTAACATTTATTTAAATTTAGTTTTCTTTGATTTAAATTTATTTGTCTGAAACTGTCTTTCCTATGATGTTTATATTGTATACGGTAGAGTTTTATTATTTTTGTAACATTGAAAAGAATGATGACCGTTTCCCTTATTTTGTAAGGTTTTTCAAAAATAGAAACCAATGTAAGGTTTATAAAACTCGTAAATACTCAAAATCAAATTTGAGTTTTTAACAGAATATAAAGCAAATTATATAATTTATAATTTCCTTTAGGAGATTAATTGTTATTAAATTGAAATATTTGTCACGTTAAATTGTGATTTAGCCTTTATCTGAACACTGCTGAACTGGTAGCCGAATGATTAGCGTTGTTAGCTTCGGTTCAATAATTCTTAAGTTTGAATTTCACATTGAGCTTGAAAGTTAGAAGTGGTTCGGATTCAACTTAAAACCGCTCGTCCTTGTCTAATTAGACCTCGTGTACAAACAATGAATTGGAGCGACAAACAAATCGAGCCGATTATCATTTTACAAAACACTAGAATTCCGTACTTTGCTTACATGATTACATTACTTCTTAGCATAGAGCTCCAAAAGTGTCCGCCATAACCTACCTACCTACATTATTTCTGAAAGATGATTTGGCATCTACATCACTTTAGTTCTTATATAACTCTCTTCTTAATGACGGATCATGGAAATATTCTTTTTCGAATGATAAAAAAACATCAGAATCATATCTAAATTATCAAAAAATGGAAAGTTCGGGTAAATTTCAAGTAGTCAATACAAATTAAATTCTTTTAAAAAATATTAATAAATTTTTTTTAAATGGGTTTTTCTGCTGTAGTTATGCGCAATATATGATTTAAGGAGAAAATATATACTAACGCATTAAGTTACGAAGTAATAACTCCATTTTTAATACTTAAGATTTATACATATCATCTTATCTTTTTACTTTTTAATAAATATAATCTGTAAGTATATCATAATTCAGTATTATTAACGTGTTCTTCGACATGGAAGTTCCTGGAAAAGACCCCTATCATTTTATCAATGAGAAGAAGAAAAGTTTCAGAGTGGATAAATGGAAAATTAACTTTAAAAAATTCAGTTTTTTACATACATATCTAAGGGAAAATTTAGGAGTTTTTCTTCTGGTCAACTTATCGACACGTGTCTACTTGAAATTCAAAACGAACTAATTTTAACTGCCTTCTAATTGTCTTTAGATATTATATGCTATAAGTTGACAAGATGCTCTACAAAGAAAACGTAGAAAATTTATGCTTCTTATATTAGACTTATGAATGTGCATTGAACATTTTCCTTATATAAATTATACTTTAATAATTATCAAAAATGTATATTTTTAAATGAAAAAATACATATGTTTGATTTTCAAATCCACAGGATATTATAGATGTATAAACATAGGAATTTAATAATTTTATATATTATTTATTACGTAGATTTCATAAATTATTATTTTTTGTTTGTGAATAAAACAAGCATATATTTAAACCCACATATGAATTTTCAAATATTCAAAATAAGATTTAATATCATTAAAAGTATTACATATGCTTTGATGATTTTCAATGTATACAATATCAATCATCAGTTAAAATTTACTTAGTTATTTAAAGAAAATAAATCAGAATAATACTCAGTTTTGTTATTAATGCAGAATTGATTCTCCTTAGAGATGGATCTAAAAGAAATTTAAAATGTGATTCATTACATTACAATAAACCATTACGTTACATAAACTTAATTAATGTTTTTAAGACAAGATAGTTACAATCATTGCAAACCACACATGCACATATCTTCTAATGTGTTTCAAACAATATCCAGTGAGTAAAGAATAATATAGCAAGAAAAATACAGTTATGCTCATTTTTTTTAATTTAATGCTTAAAAAATGATGCAAACGTGAATTATTACAGAAAGATCAAGATTATTTTCTTACATCAATAGTACTATATTTTATGGCGTTTTTGTTGGATTTGTTTTGTGTTTTAAACATTTTTGCCAACTGAAATTATTAGCAAAAAAATTTCAAAATTCTAACTAATTTTTAAAAAATTATAATACTCAAAAACATTTTTAAATATTAAAATATGTAGATTGCATTCCCTTATTTTACTCGTGGTTTTAGATTTTAAACATAATAACGTTCCCAATAAAGGAAAAGCAGTAATGCAGGATGTGATAAAGCAACAGCTGCTTTTGATTTATGAATATTATAGTAGGAAATAAATGACATGCTCATACCCGTTAATTATCTTACTACTTAGCGTTAAAGACACTACAGCTTTTAAAGGTTATATAAACAATGCTAACAAGGTGGCAAATTATTTACTAAATGAATTTGGTAATTAGCAGAAATTACTTGAACAGAATGATTATCGTTCAATGGAAATAAATTCATGACAATGGAATTAATAACTAGAAAATAAAATATCATTTTATTTACTATTCATTACAACTTCAAATATCATTATCAACAACCTAAGCATAAATATGTAAAAAAGAATTTACTTATAATTTAAAGAAAATGGGATATAAATCACGATTAAATTCCTAACATGGATTGCTAAGATGTGATTCATGGAAAATGTTTACTAAAACATTTCACTATAAATGTAATTAACTAAAAATTTTAGAACACTGATTTATTTGAGGTTTTTGCTAATTCTTTTGAAATTGACAATATGCGTTTATTATAAACAGTGATCATTTATTAAAATTTTATTGAGAAAGAGCAAACAAAACATTTAAAATATATGAAACTGAGGTAGAATATGATAGTTTAATTTGTATTATAATTTTCAACGTAATGATAACTATTAATAACTTTTTGTCAATAAATTTCATGTTTTTTAATTTTTTGAGACCAAAAGGTACTTGCATCATCAATCTCTGAAAAAAACGTTCTGTTTTACATGAAATATGTAATGAAGTTGAATACTCATATATTTACTAATAGATTATTCATTTTGCTATCATAAAATATTATAACTATATTGTCTAAAATACAATAATTTATACTGATACGTTTACAGAATAATGTCTTTGAAAAAGTATACATTTTGTCATTTACTCTCTAGTGAAAGTTTAATAATAAAAAACTAAAGTATAAATTGAAAAAAAGGAATTTTCTGCCATGCTGATTTGCATTTGCAGTAAGTTTCTATTTTGATCGCTGGTTAAATTCCCAAGAACATTTTCCCTTACTTTCTTATTACACATTATTCAAAACATCAAAGAGATTTAACGTTCACTTTTTTTAAACATAGATTTTGTTCGAGACACCTTAACAGCTCTATTATTTTATTATTCATTGAAAATCAATGAGGAATATTTTTGATATTATATTCTTTTTTCTAGACAGCAAAAATTGAAAAGTTTGTCTTCGTTTTTAATTAGTATCAAAATTATTCAGATTTTATTGCAGATCCTAAATATTGAAGATTTTGTTCTGAAATTTATACTCATATGCATCATTGAGAAATAAGGAAAATTTCATTTAAATTTTAACAACTTTCCTATTGCATTAATTTAAATTTAACTATAACAATTTAAATTATGTTAATTAAAATTAATTTTAGTAATTTAATTTATATGAATTTTATAAATTTGTAACTAATATATTTAAAAAAAAAGCTAATATTTCAAAAAACAATTTTTCAAAGGTCAGGAGTTTTCAGTTTCAGGAGCAATTTTTCAAAAAATCTTAAACTTAACTATTATCATCTACCGAAAACGTATATCAAATACGAAAATTAATTTCCTAGTATATTATATTTTCATAAGAAGTTTTCCGTATTGTAATAAAATTATTTTATCATCATAATATTGAAATGAATGTATATATATACATACATACATTGATTTATGATCGATAGACGAAACAAAGTATAATTTGATTAAACTAGGATTTTAATTATTAATCCTTTCTTTATAAACAATGATTTATATATATATACATATTAATAATTATATATAATATATAATTATATATATAATATATATATATATATATATATATATATATATATATATATATATATATACATACACATATATATATGTATATAAAATATATATATATATATATATATATATATATATATATATATATATATAATGTGATATAAAGAAAGAGACTAATAATTAAAATTCCAATCTATTCCAATTATAATTTGTTTCGTCTATAGATAATAAATCAAATTTTAACACAAAACTAACTTTTAACTCACAAATAATTAATTAGCATATTAGTTTTCCTTGAAATAATTTGAGAAATGTTAACCTTTTGTTGGAATACCTAAACATAAAATTACTTTCCTTTTAAAGAAATAAATTTATGAAGTACAACTGAACACAAAATAATTCTGTTAATATACTTAACATATATTTCAATTATTTAAACAAATAAAATTTCATTTCTATTGAAAGTTTGGGGAGTCACTTATTTTATGACAGCATGTAAGTATACGGAAATTCTAAAAAACCCCTTATCCTATACTCAATTTCTAATCATCAATTTCGAAATTCACTCGTCCTTTTAAGACTAATCTTACATTCAACATGTAATTTAGATTAAATCGGTGTCAGCACGAAGCATTAGTGTAAATTGCGAAAGCACGAATTCTGCTCAGAAAGCATTTATTGCCACGATTACATTTAACTCTGAGTCACAGGTGTTTGTGTCTCGAATAGTGCATTGAACACCAGTAATAGACACTGAAATAGTATAACATAGTTTCGTAAGAATCACATTTCTACCAGGTATTACATCATGAACATATTAGATCTCAGGGACACCTTTTAAGCAACAGCTGTCTTCGTATAGCCATTGTACTCCTGCATCAATATTTTGATAATTGAATTGTTGAATTCCACCCCTTTTTCCTTAGTTAATATTATCAATGCATTTACTTAACCTTTGTCTAGGTGATTTTACATCTATTTCTTATTTTCTACTTTCAAATTGTCAAAAAAAACCATAGTTCCAAATTTTTTAAATGTATTTGATTATTTTAACACGCAAAGTGTTAACTTTTAATAAAAACGTATGTATTATGATTTTAAAAAGGAAAAATATCAAACTTCAAAATTAAAAATACAAAAATTCTCAAAATATTAAGAAATTTTATCTAATAAGCAATTTCTTTCTTAGATAAGAGTTCGATTCCAAACTCGGTTCAATAATTATAAAGCCAAATAAAGTTGCTTGTAACTTTAATCATTCTTTTATTTTAACTTTCAATTTCTTAATGTCTGGAATTATTTTAACGTAATTTTACAAAAATAACAAATTTTAAAAATTGAAGAAATTAACACTTTTCTATGTTTGATATATGTATAGAAAATTAAAATAAACATCTATTTTGATTTTTTGACAAATTTTATGCACATTTAATTAATAACAAGCAAAATTATTATGATGATGATTTCATGCGTCATAAATATTTCTAGTAGCTTATTTAATTTATGTAAATTTCAAAATTATCAAATTTTAACAAAATCTGATGCTTTTAACACTTTCGCTTGTTTGTTCAAATGTATTTATTTTCAAATGTTAAAAAGCAAAAAATATCCGATGACTGCATGAATAATGTGCAAGCAACTTATATAGAAAGTTTTTATAGAATTTATATATTACTTTTTACTTAAAACACAAATTATAACTATTTTAAAGAAATTTTTAATTTTTTAAACTTATATTTGACTAATTTTACACCAAAAAAACGAAAAATTTCTTAAAAATGACTAGGTTACTATTAACACAATATAGGATTCATAAAATGTTTTGTGCAAATTTATATGACTCATTATTTCACATGGGTACTATCGTACCTATGAGTAAAACAATTTAACCCCATATGAATTTGGATGCAAGATAGGGAGATCAATACCAATCAATGATCAATTAAAAGTCTCCATCATGTCATTTGAGTTATATTTTAATCAAGACGATCTGAAGGAATTTAATTATTATTTGCATTTAAATTACAGATTTTTACTACTATAGGGTTGTGCTAAAAAGAGGATACAATTTATTGTCTTTGATATTCTGTATACCGAGAGTACTATAGTACAACTTACAAGAAGGTTTTTGTACAAAAATATCTTTTTCTCCGAAGAAACAATTCTCACACATATTTTTTTGCTTTTCCAGTATATAAGATTAAGTATACCAATTATAAATATTTCCTTTTATACATATAATTATCCTTCAACAGCCTTCAAAACTAATCAAGACATACTGGTAAGCAGAATAGTTTTTCAGGGATTTTTACTTCAGCTCACACAACTACAATCCCTTTTCAAATCCTCCCCCCAACATGGGTACAAATCCAGAAGGTGGTGACTATAGTTTCAATAAACTGTGCTTTCATATATTCTTAATGCTTATAATGCTGTTGAAGCAGAAATCGTTTACGCAACAGCACAAATAAATTGTGATATAATCATCGTTGCAATTAATGTCACATTGCAGCATGCGTTAAGAGACACCTTTCTGTCACTTGTAGGTTGTTTTGATAAAATTTCTCTCTCTATTGCTATATCTTCTGCTTAAAAATAATTATAAAATCTATTTCCCATGCAATGTTCGATATCTAGTCCTTCTCTATCAACATCACAGTGTTATCGACCTTATTATGAACAAGAAATGTGTTTTGTGAAGTGATTTTGTGTTGGAACATGAATTTAATTTTAATTTGTTAATTCTATTTAGAGCTGATTTTAATATTTTATTTGCCATGAAATTATTACATAAAACATCAATCGTTGAACAGTGATTTTTTTCTTAACAGCTGACTTAAAACAACATCATATTTACTAAAAATGAAGGTACACCTCTTTTTGATAATGCAATTTAAAGAGATTATGTAAATTAATCTACTCAATCAAATTACTTAAATTTCATTGAAAATTTCCTTAAATCAATTTATTTTTGCATATTATTTTTAACTTTTGGAATCATGTAGTTCCTTGTAATAATAAAATCCTATGGTAAACATATTATTTATTATAGTTTCTTTAAAGTATCATAGAATGATGAAACAAATATGATCATAATCTTAGACCAACATGAATATAATTGAATTTGTTAATGCTTGCCTAAAAATATCAAACATAACAAAGTTTGTCTTAGAAGTTTATAGAAAAAGCTTGTTAAAATCTTTTGTTATAAAATAAAACAAGATGTTTAAAATATTACAGAAAATTTAGACAAAGCAAATACGCATACTTGATTTATTCACCTCATTTGCTTAGTCAACTTTAATTGCTAATTAAACAA
Organism: Latrodectus hesperus; assembly: GCA_037975125.1. Classification (NCBI taxonomy): domain Eukaryota; kingdom Metazoa; phylum Arthropoda; class Arachnida; order Araneae; family Theridiidae; genus Latrodectus; species Latrodectus hesperus. The sequence continues at coordinate 78,541,651 of CM075857.1, read as the reverse complement.
GCGATTATTTTGTGCGTTCTTTTTAAATCTTCAAATTTAGAAAATATTGAATGTAGAAAAATTTAACATCATAACAATATTGTGTTACTTATGTCTCCAGTATTTATGCAATAACATTTTCCACAAAGCTATAAAAAATAAAATATGCCTTAGAATATACATATGTAGAATATGCATTAACTTAGGAATTACATCTGTATATGGAAACCTTCGTAATAAATTTAGTAAATTTTTAGTGAAACAAAAATTATATTTTAGCGTAAAATAAATGAAATATGGATGAATTAAGGAAATCAAATAATTAAGTTCTGAATATTAATAAATATAAAAACATAATTAATAAATATATAATTAATATAAAATATTAACTGTAAATTTTAAAAATTTAATCAAATCTTAATGCTCTCTCATCAAAAAAATGACAATTTTAATACTACTTAAATACCTTATTCTAATCTTTAAGTAAATTCATGGTCTTAAAAAAATTTTATTGAATTAATTATTTTGCAAATTTACAAATCATCTATCTCATGGTTACTTCTCAGCTTTTCCCCATTTTTTAGCTCTTGGGGGGTAAAAAAGTTTTCATGAATTAAAAAAACATGATGATTCATTTGCATATCAAAACTTATAACAATTATAATAATGCCATAAAAAGCTTAATTTTAATTAAGAGTATGATTACAGGTAAAAATATTAATGATATCAGGCTTTAATACCATGAAAAAAATTTCTGAAATCTATGTATATTAAAATCTTTTATTTTTATAAAAATCAATAAGTAGAAAATTTTAAGTTTCCTTAATAGTTATTATGTAAGCGTATTTTAATAGAAATAAAAATACATGTGTATTCTTAAATATAATACAAAATGTATTTGATAACCTAATATTTGAATTTCACAGTCATTATCGTAGTTAATTTTAATAATATTTTTTATTAAATGTAAATTATGTTTTATTTTTGAATTGATGTTCAAAACATTTATGGCATCATAATCCTTCGTTTGTGTATAATACATTGATTTTAATTATTTTAATTAGTCTAAAAATGAGTTGATTTAATTTGAAGTCATTTTGTGTATATCTCTTTTAAATAAATTAAAACAAGCAAATTAAAAAATTGTAATTACTCTGAATTGTTCCTATACAGATAGAAGTAAAAATTTATTCATTATTAATGCATAATCTTATAAATGTTATAAGAATTAATTATAGTACAATTTACAAAATGTTTAAACAACAATATAAGAAAATACAAATTATTTTAAAATTTTTACTTTTAACTAACCTTAAAAAAGATTTTATTTTACTCACATTTACTAAGATTTTAAGCACTTTGATTACACTTTGAACAGCAATAGAAAGTTTTCATTTTGAAACTGTATAACTCTTAATTGAATTTATGTTCTTCTTTTCTGTTATCGAGTTTTCAGCGTTTAAATGAAACTTTATTTAGTATCCGATTAAAACTTTCGAAGGGAAAACTAATAAATTTTAATTCTTCTTCAGTACCTATAGAAACGTAAAAACAGAAAAATCCCTTTAATTAAAAGGAAGAATATTTCCTTTTCATTAAACATCACAAGGAAAATAAATGGAAGGAAAATTTATTTCTCTTTTTTTGCCACAAATTAAAATAAAGCGTGAAAATGTGGATCTTTAAAAATTCTTTTTCAAAAATGTTCTTATAAGATTTGATATTTTACTAATGTCTTATTTGCATGAGACTTAGTCTCACATTGCCTGCTTCAGAAAATTCGGTCACAATTTTACAACTAACGTTTATGAAAACAGTGAGAAAAATTTTTCCAAAAGATGTTCTGTCTTTGAAAAAAATAATCTGTGAAAAATATTCTCTTGATTTTATCTAGCAAAGCGTGCTTCAAATTTATATTTCAATACTTGTATAATTAGAGTTACATATGATATCCGTAATTATAAATGTTACTCATAAATAAATAGCCTAAATATAATATTGCTTAATACAACTTATAAATTTATGGCAAATAATATAAAAGGATACGAGTTTGTGATTTCTAAACATCTAATAAGCCACTACACTCACTTAGAATCCCGTCTCACATTCTATCTTCCATGAGGATATCTATTGTTTCGATTAAGATAATTTGATATTTTTCTATAATGATGCTGACATAAACATGAGTACAATTTGGATGATACTTTCGCAATCATTGTTGCTATGTTTAACAAAGGGACAAGAAAGTTATATTATATATATTATCCATATTAAAGTGCAAAAAAACCCACATTAGTTTTTTTATCAGAAACTTATACAACAAATATTGAGGCCGTGGTAGCCTAGTGGTTAGGGTATCGGTCTTCCATTCGGAAGGACGGGGTTCGATTCCCATTGCCGCCAAAGACCCACCGAGTACATGCGATATACGTGCTCGTTAAATCTGTGAAATCCAAAGTCCTGTGGTCGGTCGTTGAGCAGTTACCATGGGTGCAATGGTCTGGAGAAATTTACTCCCCCTTCAGATCAATGCCAAAATTGAGGGAGTAGATCCTCTGGTGCTGCCATCTATCGGAGGATTTGAAGAGCAAATGTCGTACTTTCACCTTCATGGTGCTCTGATTAAACGAAAGACGCTCCCAATTGACTTAAATTTGCATTGCCAAGGCATAGCGAGCTTGGCTTGTCCAAGTGTCATAAGTAACAACAACAACAACAACACAAATATTGAATTTTAAGATGATACACAATTATTTTCCTCTATGTATAATAATTTAATACGGAAATATTTGTCTTTAAAACTATATTAAATGTACTATTTTGTGTGTGTTCACACACAAGCCATATTAAATATGTTTTTAACTTTATTTTACTTTTCCTGCTTAATTTTTAAAAAACAATATTCTTTTATGGTAAACCTTCACTTTTTCAGCAATCTTCAAGAAGTAGTAATAATTTCAGAGGTTACACTGAAATTATTTACAGAATACTATGTGAGAGATGAAGTTTTAATTTATGTTTATCCCTTTTCCAGTCACAGTGAAAAAAAATTCAGAATTTCTTCTTCTGCTTTAGTCAAAACTTGCTTTTTGTCAATCTTTTATAAAATCCGAGATGTTTGACGATAAATGACTGTTTTTCAGAAATACTTACCTTCCAGATTTTAGCATCGGCAAATAAACTAATTATTGGAAGTGTTTGGTGTTAAAACTTTTTATTTAAGCTAGCGACTGAAGGCAGGTATATGTTGCTGCTATTCAACATTGACGATGAGGACTTATTCTCACTACAGGACACACGCCAAATAGTTTTGATGGGCACATAGCTTGCTTAGTATTAATATTTCATGCTAATAGATACTTATCATTATATGTCTGATCGGAGAGATGCTGTTATGCATAAGTATTTATTGCAGTGTAATAAATCTAAAGTATAGTAAAAGTTTTTCATCACACTTTTCTTAAGCCATCAAAACTCTAAAGTAAAATTTTTATTGTCTTCAATACTTAAAACTTTGAAATGCAGCACATTTTGCTTTTCTTCTAATGTTGCCTCGAGAAAACTAGAAATAACCAGCAACTTTATTAGTTGGTTGAAATTATAACATATGGTTTCAATTTTTTGAAAATTAAGATTACAAAAAAGCAAACGCAACAGTTTAATAAATATAAATAATTTATTTCTTTAATGTGTTTTTTAAACAAAAAAGTGGTAGGCCTTTCTGTAATAAAAGAAAAATAGTATAAACTATGATACGCGTTTTGTACACTTCTTCGATAATGAGAAACATCAGCTAAAAAAGGCCTTACGAAAGAAAATGATTGTATTTTAAAATTTATTATTTAAAATTTGGAAGGACCAAACAGAATGAAAGGTAGCAGGTAACTATATAATACGTAGTATGAGAGATGATTAAAAACAAAAAACTAGAATCCTGTTCTTTGAAAAAATGACATCGTCTTTTGAAAAATAAAGACTGCTACCTACTGAAATATTGAATGTTGCTATCTTTTCTGCTTGATTAACGAATATCATTAGTAAATGAAATAGTAAAAAGCATGAGAGAAGACAATATATGGCCAAAAATAAAGCTCAATCCAAAAAGATCAAGACTTCAAGAATTGGGAATCAGGAAAACGTTCGAAATCAATCAAACAAATGGAAAATGAAACCTACAATCGGAACTAAATTGTATCCAAAAGAACTATTCGTAGCATTCAAAAGAAAGATGCAAAATTCGGATTCTGTTGAGTGAATTCAGTTTCCATCTCCATCCTATTATTTTTGGCAAAATGAATATAGAATGATTATTCTCAATCATTTTTAATCACTTTAATTAAAATGCCACAAATGTAAAAGTTTATCTCATTAATTAATTAATGGTGTTATGTTTTTCCTACATGTGTCAATAAATCATAGTATTAATTAATTGTTATTTTTCAATGATTTCTTTCATCAATAATTTTAAATAACAAAAAATCTAAATCTTTTCAAGTATAAGATGCTCACATTGAAAAACACAAAACCAATGCACATATTGTTCATACAATTATATTTATTAATGCGTTAATACCATAACATTTGATTCGCTATTATTCCTTAAATAAATTCATTGAATTGCAATCAAAAGTAAAGAAAAAGCATTATGCTGAAATTCAAAATAAAAAACTGAAATTAATGTAGTGGTACATTCATAGAGAGTTAAGACCTAGTGATAAAAATATTTTCTAATTACTAATTATTTCTGTGTTTAATATCAATTCAGAAATACATTGATATAGTTAATATATAAAATCCAATTGTTATTTTTTGCGTTTTTTACATCATAGATTTAGATTTTTTCCGTACATGCTGAGTTTTAGTTTATCACATAAAAAATATTTTTAAATTTTTATTTGTATTTTTAGAGAAAAATAAAATGTTTCTTTTAAAAATGTGGAAGCTGAAAATAATTTATCATGTGACAAAGACAGTGAACAAAGAACATGTTTTGATAGAATTTCTAAAGATTTCATTAGGAGAATCTGTTGTTTTATTCCACCGCATTCACCTTAAAGTATGACTCATATTATTATTGAGCCATTTATGACATGACATATGTCATTAATGCGATAATTAATCTATTAATTTTAAAATAATGAATATTTTTAATTTGTTGCTTGTATGATTGTAATATCTATTTTAATATCGTATAAGCTCGAACATCAATAAGTTCATGTGTATATATATATATATATATATATATATATATATATATATATATATATATATATATATATATATATATATATATATATATATATATATATATATATATATATATATATATATATATATATATATATATATATATATATATATATCTATAATATTAAAAGTCTACATTACTGTAAAATTACTTTTAATTATATTGTCAGTAATTTAAAAAAATACAGTTATTTCAATAAATTATTTATTCATTTATTTCATTCATAATATTAAATCAATACATAAATCAAATATATTTTGATATTATTTTTATCACTTTATCCCCTAACGTTTTATGTTGCAAATGACTTATGTGAACTTCATACCTTAATATACTTATTTTTGATTGCTTTTTAAAAAAAACTTAAAAAGGTATTTTGCAGTAAGCTACGTTTATTATTGCTGCAAGGAAAAGTTATCTTTCCCAAACATTTGAAAGTGTTTTAAATTTTAGAAAATTTTTTATCAAATTTCTAAATTATTACTAAAATCAATAAACAAGTAAGCAAAATAATCTAAAGAAATGATGATTTTTAAAACAATATGAGAACCATAAAATTTATGAACACTTAATATATTTTATTAATTTAATAAAAAATTTCTAAGTAATTTAGAAATTTTAGCTAACATTATGTTATTAAATACAAGCATAAAAATTTGATTAAATATTTCTATTTCAATAAAATCTAGTAAACCTCAAAAACTTCAATAAATTTTGTTCATTGCATTTACACCAATGAAATTTCAAAACTAAAATATGTTTCCACATGGTAGAAATCAAATAAAAAATTTCTCAGTTAAATTACATTACTCTTCTCATGATGGTTTCACTAGCTTTAAATATTCTACTTTAAAAGATTTATTTTTTCCTATGCCTTTCACTAATCTACTTTTTTTGAGTACAACTGATAGTAATGGTTACATTATTTTCATCTATATATCTAAAAACTTTAAAAAAATATGAATAAACCAATGAGATATGAAAACACATAGAAATGCTAGGCTGTAAACGTCTTCATAAAGTAATACAGCGTAAATATTTATACTGGAATTGTGGTCACATTTTGGATAAAAGGAACTTTAAAATCCATCTTTTACTAAAAAATCTTCTTAAGGCTCTAAGTAAATTTGTTGGGATTATAACAAAAGCAATCTAATTTAAGTTTCCGCGTAAATTTTAGATATCGCTAATAACATTTGCATTACTATGTTTCACTGAATTTGCAAGTGTCATTATTTATCTTCATTTGTCATTGATACTAAGGATTGATCAAAAGGACTAGATATACTTTCTTTGATACTAGTTGTACTTAATGTTTGTTAATTTTTAGCGCGTATGAAAAATAATGACACATTTTCCTATCATTTCTTGTGTTATGTGTCTACAATACTATGATATCTTTTTCCTATGTTCATTTAATTTCGATTATAATTATTCTCCCCTTTTGCGAAACAAAGCTTCAAAGCATGCATCTTCAAAACGCGCATAGTTTTTTTCTTAGACATGTTTAAACTGCGTCAGGGTACGTTAACCAACCTGCCACATTTCTATGTGTTTCCGAAACATCAAGATGGATCCTACTATTTCTGAAAATTTGTCAGCATTTGTTTTACATAAATAATATATATATATATATATATATATATATATATATATATATATATATATATATATATATATATATATATATATATATATATATATATATATATATATATGCTAAGGATTTTCAGTGGTTAAAAGGGAAGCCTAATACATTTAAAGACCAACATTAATATTGAAAAACTTAATAAAATTATACATATTATTTTAACAGTTCAAAATGTACAACCTAATGGCCGAGACAGTTGTATGACAATTTAGTATCCACTGCTTAAACTTTCTTTAATTTATATGTCATAAAATAGGAAATATTTCCCTAAACTCACCTCAACAGACAGGCAAACATAAAGCAATAAATCTCCTGCTTGCTTAACAATGGCGGGAATTGATCCTGTGTCCTTATGATATAAATAGTGCTTTCTTACGATCAGCCCTCTCTCTCTCTCTCTCTCACACACACACACATACATACATATATATATATTCCTTCGTAATTTTTTAAAAGTAGAAAATTATAATTTAATGCCTCAAGATTTTGTAAGCATAAATGTTTCAACAAATATTTAATTATGTACTAGTAATTAAGTCTCGTATTAGCATGTTTTTAAAAGGTTCGCTTAAAGATAAAATCTATTTAAGACTCCATTCGAAAATGTCGGAGAAAATTGTCCCTTGAATAAAAGACTTGGTATTAAGTACTTTTCCGATTTTGCAAACTGTAATTGAATAATTATGGAATATTACTTTAATGAAATTTTGATTCCATCTTTAATTTTTTTCTTTTGATGAAACGAATATCGTAAAATATGATCACTTTAGCACTTATCCTTTCAAATTACATATTGAGAAAGAATATTGCCTCCTTTTAGTATGCAGAAAAATTACATTCTTCCCATTTATCAAGTGTAATGAAATGTGAAATTAATAAAATCTTATAAGATCCATAAAAACGTGTAAAGAGTAATTTCTTTACTAATGGAATTTCAATTAGTGTTAAAAGAAAGAGTAAATTGGAAATTCTTTAGATGAAATGAGTTTTTTACAAAGAGTGTAATTTTGTTTTCAAACATCTATCGAATTTTTTTTTTGATATTATATGAGTATAAAAGTAAATTTACTATTTATAGTAAAACGATATAGTTCGATTTAACACTTTTCTTAAATTTATTTAAAAATTTTGCTTTGAACATAGCTTTTACATTTTCCGATATATAAATTAAATTTTAATTTAATAAGCATTTTTATTTCTTTTAAATTTCAATTTGATATGTTTTAATATCATTTTGCTTTTTTATGCTATCACGGAAATAAAATTTTATAAATTAATAATAATTTACTGTTCAATGTGTTAATTAATTTTTATATTTCTTGCATATTTAAACCGGATAATATTTATACATAAAATAAAATAAAATATTTAAACAATACTCTTTTATTTTTTTTAATTTTATATTATTACATGAGAAATATAGAGTGTTTAAGTAATTGAAATAAATCAGATTTTTCAATATTATGTTACGTGTATTGTTAATAATATATAGTTATTTCCTGTGTGTTAATATACACGCACATATGTAGGTTGATATCTGTTAGTATGTCTCATACTAACTTATTGATGTGTATAAGGAAATTGAAATACGATTTAATCTACAGGTATAAAAGGCGTATTTTTTCTTCTGCATTTTCAAGAATTGTTTTCAGCCTCTGCAAATTTATATCTGAATAATATAAATATTAAAATTCATTTTTAAAAACTGTTATCAAAAAGTGCAATAAAATCTTCTTCCCTCTTAATGTTTTAAGCATTATTATAACAAACAAAATAAAAATTAAGTTTTGTTTTAAGAAACATATTTCATTTCTTTTTTTTCTATTTGCAGTCCAATTCCTTATTCCAGAGGCAAATTCTCCATAATCAGAAATACATTATTTTTAAAAAATATAATCCTAAAGAAGGGATATAAACTTCTGTTATCTCTGAAATTCTTCTCAAAACAAAAAGTTAATAAGAACATATAAAAAAATTAAATGAAAAATTTTAAGAGTAAAAAAACTAAAATTATGCTTTTTGAATGAAATACCAATAATTTTTATTATCGGCAGTCAGAGCTTGTAATTACAAGAAATTCCCTTCATATTTAAAAAAAACTATGATGTAATTCCAACATTTTTTTTAATCTCTAAAATTAAAAGACAAAATATATTTCGTTTTTGACATTTTTAAAAAATTGAAGTTTCTAAACATCATGTGTAAAACATAAATAAAAGTCAAATAAATCAGCTTTGTTATCAGGTAGATTTTTAAGATTCTAAATTATTACTTTTGACTTACTTATACTTGTGTGACGAAATAAAAATCCCGTTATACAAGTATAATTATGTCACTGTCACTCATGTATAATTAAAAAACCAAAAATATATTTTGACACAAGAATTTTTCTTTTTATTCCTTATTAATTATTGAAAACTATCCCTTAAACTCTATTATTTATTTTATTAGTATATTTTTCAAAATAAATTAAATGGTGGTAACACAGGTTTAATATTTTATTTTCCTTAGTTTTCTAAAAGTACCAAAATATTAATTTATTATGTCATCAATTCCAAATCTGCGATATTCTTTAATCAGACTCAATTAGATCATTTATATAAAAATGCAATTGCTCTCTGAGAAAATTTATATATTTTAACCGTGCCTTTATTTATTACTAAACACTATTTTTATGAATTTTGCATTTCCATTTATTTAACATATAGATTTTTAATTCACTATCATAGTCTTTAGCAACTGTTCTTCCATTCAAATATTTAAAAGCACGTTTTTTAAACTCTATTTCTCTAAGTGAGTCATTGGCATACATGTCTTGACTTATGTTATAATGGAAGACTTATGTTACGAAGGAATTATAATTATAGATCAATTACATCTACTTTTGCAATAACTCAAATTCTACATTTACTTTCTGTATTTGAAGACTCAGTTTTACAGTAAGATCTGTCATTGTGGTATACTTTCATTATTTTTTAACAAATATTTTACGACGCATATTAAACATTTTCTATGACTTATGATAAAATATTTAAAATTCATCATCAATTCATTATTAAATATACATTAATTTATAATAATCTTATTTTACTGAGAATTTAATAGCAATTGTAAGAGAAATTTTAAGTCTGGATTATACTTGCAGAAATATTTGAATCAATAAATGTTAAAGGTAGATATTCTTGATAAAATTTTTTCAGTCATGCTATTTAATAAAATAAAACGCTGAGCAGAGAGTAAGGAATTAGGAATATTTCTTTTCCACTGATAGTTTAATTTATTGATATATTTTTGTGAAGTTAGAACTAAATCAATGTTTGTAAAGACGCTTGAAAACATAAATGAAGTTTTTTAAAAGCTGTTAATGAAAATCTAGAAAATAAACTTCGTTCGAAACAATGCAAGCAACTGAATAGAACAGTTAGAATAACAACTGAATAGAACAATAAGGAATAAATAAAAAAATAACAAATTTTTTAATAATTTCTTCATCTGTAAATGAAATTTATGTAAGATGACATGTTGCAAAACATTTAATTTTAACTGTTTTTACCTAAAATTACCTATAATAAAATTGACCTAATTAAATGAACAATACCACTGAATCCAAGTATAGCAAATAACTTAGTACACTGGAAAATGTATGTCAATTTTAAATTTAGAATTAAATATTTTTTTTCAAAAAACGACTTGCTGTTTTTGAATTTAGAAGATAAACTTTCAACAGTGTATCCAGTTTACAAATGTAATGCTAATGTAATCCAGTAATAAAAAATAAGACACTACAATAAATTGAAAACTAGGTACACAGCGTCGAAAAATCTGAGAAAATATTGTCAGTAATTCCATTCTTCAAAAATGTTTAAATGATATCCCAGGATAATATACTAGTTATATAGCAAAATAACGGCTTGATAGACCTGTATTAGATTAGGTTTTAGGTAGACATCCTTAAATTTATTAAGTTAATATTTATAAAATATATTAGAAAATAAAAATAAAATTTTTAATTTTTTATGAAACATTTTTTTGTAAATTATAACATTTTTTTGCCTTTGTGAAATTTTAACATTTGTGAAATCTCTTAGGACTTATCTGTAAAATGAATAAATGTAAGATAATTTGTGAACTTAATTGCTTTTTCAATATTTTTGTCTTGTAATTTATTTTTGTATTATTGTTTTAATTTAAGCATTTTTGTTAACTGATATGCTAAATGTTGTTAACATGGGTCAAAATTTTGAACAGTGGTTTTTACGGGGATGTCAGTTGTAATTTAACCTAGAGATTATTACATTTTGATTTAATGCAATTAAATAAGATTCAAAATTCAAATGAAAGTCAATGGCGTTTATTTTTGATGCGGTGTTTCCATTCAATTTTAATGTTTTCAGACACAATTTTTAATTTGTGGGAGGTTTCATGGTAAAGAATAAGTGTGCATCTTCAAGGACCCGAAGGTCTAATGCACCAGAGGTTGAAATATGACTTAGCCCCCAAAACCCAGCCGCTCCTAACATGGAGAACAGACACTGTAGAAGCCGCTCCCTTTGAGACAGACGCTGCATGCTAGTTTTGGTCCATCCCGGGTATTTAATTTCACCGATACCACCCTTATCTGGGAAGCATTCCCTATCCGCCACCTGGGGAGGCACCCGATGGTGGACTAGCAACTACACACGGGGACTTTCCATGAGGAGCTCCTAACAACTGTTACAAAAAACTCAAAGATTCAAGCTCTCGTTAAACAACTGGCACTTGAAACAATCCATAATATCCCTCCATGTTCTTTGAAAATCTATAAAGATGGTAGTAAAGATGTGGGGAGAGTCTCGGGCAGTGGGGTGTACATAAACACGGTCTCCGAAGAACTAGAATTTAAAATAATAAACCCAGATAATTGTTACGTAATTAAATCAGAGTTAATAGCCATTATAAGAGGTTTACAGTATGCAGTAGAAGTGGAGGATCAATTAAGGGATATCTGGATATTGACTGAAAGTCGTGCTTCAATCCAGCATCTTTTAAATTGGAGAACTGTTGGAGATCAAACTAGCCTGGACATACTAAATCTTCTTGAGAGACTGTCACTCGAACGCACAGTGCATTTCCAATGGATCCCTTCATACGTGGGAGTAGAGGGGAATGAAAGAGCGGATTTCTTGGCCAGATAGGCGTCGGAGGAGGGAGTAAACCCAGAAGGAGAGCTCACCTCTAATGAGATTCCTTCCCTGGCAAAAACTGAGGTCAATAAGTTTATGAAAATACCTCCCGACCATTCATGGTACTTTACCAAAAGACCGGGTGAGACCTTCAATCTTAGACCAAGATCTTATCAAACTACCTTTTTCCCGATCTCTGAGTGGGCACACGAGAGGAATCACTTTTCAGCAGAGGCAAAGGACATTTCCAGACTGTCCTTAATGTTCCATCAATATGGCCTCCACTGGACATATTTTAACCTGCCTAAATTTTAAAAAAGACGATGTCCTTCGGAACCCATCACATTTTTTAGACATTTTAGATATTTTTGGTTTTATGGGGATTGTCTAGCCTAGCTAGACAACTTGAGATAAGTAACAACAACAACACAATTTTTAATTTCGAAGTTTACTTTGATGCAGTATTTCTACCTGATGCCACAGTAATCATATATTCATTAAGAATTTTAAGAAATTAGAATATTTTCAAATAGAATAATAGCAGGGTTATCTTAAAAAAGCCATTTATAAATTTTGTAAATCATATATAATAATTACATTTGTTTATTATTCAAAGTTTTAAGCAGTTTTTATTTTAAGGTTTTAAAATTTATCATTAAAAATAAAATATTTATATTATGACATATTTTTTTACACTATTGATACACGTTTCACTGAACAAAATATTATTTTTCTCACTAACTTAAATTTACATTAAAACGATCATAATGTATATTCAGTTTGAAATTTAATATTCCAATTTACTGTATTTGGAAAACATTTAATAAGTGGTAAAATATTTTAATGGTTTTGAAAAAACAACAGGCGAAAAGTCTTTGTTCAGAATGAAATCCACAGTAAATATTGTATAAGTTTAAAAACTTTGAAATAAGCTTTTATATTTGTCAGTGAAATGTTACTTATTTAAACTATTTCACATTGACAGAATCAAGTATTGGAAAGAGATTCGTTTTACTTATGTGATCCTTTAATCTTCAGTACACTTGGCACTTTTAAATCAGAATATACAAAGCAATTTCCTTTCCAAGAAACTTTGGTTTGTTTTTGAGGCATCATTTTTTCTTATTTCCTTCCAGTAGAAATAGAAGTAAAAATATTGTTTAAAAAATGTTAAAAGAAGGTATAGTAACATGTTTCATTTTCAAACTAAATTGTTGAAAATATTCTAAAACTGTAATTTATTTTATTAATATTTAAGAGATTAACATCAATTGAAAATACGTTTTAATTTATCTTAGAGTTAAGCATAAATATGATTGATTGGTGAACTATATAATGAATTTAGGCATAATATTAAGAGAAATACATAAATTCATTAATTGTAATTGTTGAATGAAATTTAATTACTTTATTTCATTATTTTATTATACTTTAAAAATTGATTTAATAGTTAATTCAATACAAAGAGAAATTGTAAAACTATTGCATTACATGATTTTATTAAGTAAGGAGAATTTATGGAAATAATTATTTCTTAAATAAAAATCACTTTATATGAAATATTTTAACTTTGCAAATAATAATTGTACTTTTATACAGATAAATATATACATAGAAATTATACAGTATTTAGAAACAAAAACATTTTAATTATTGTATACTAGCATGTATTTTTTTTCCTGTTGAAGAAACTTTAAAAATCACTTTTAATTAATTTAAATAGTACAATCTATAATTTTTAAATTAATCATATGAAGTTAATTTTAAAAACATAGTTGTGTGTGCATGAATTCTTTGCTAGGAATTTCTAGAGGCAAAATAAATATAGAATTAAAAATAAATAATTAAATTGCTACATGAGGACTCTTTACAGATTGCGGTTTTTATTTACTCCTCCATTCTAAAAACTCCAAACCATTCAATCAGACAATAATAAACACAGAAACTTATAGACGTATCGACTGATAGACATATTGATTATTGTGACTTAGAATATAGTATTCATCGAACACCTGATCTTGTTAATAGACCAGATTATACGTAAATTTTATGTCATATAAAGAGCATGCAATTGTAAAGAATATGTTGCACGAAAATTTAATAAGAAAAATAATGAAGCGATTATTATTCTTTTAGCAAGTGCTGTTTTCCAGCACTCATTTAATGAACATTTTAAAAAACTAGGAGAAAGATGGGCTTAAAAATCTGTTTTTGGATATTCGCATTAGTTTTAGTTTTTAGGGACAAATGAAAGTAAAAAAAAGTTTCTTGAGTAATGTTAAAATTTAACGTCATTGTATCTAATTTAATAAAAAATTACAAAGTTAATATTTTGTAGATATCATCTAAAAGTTTTAAAATAATGCATGAATATGATTTTCACAGGAATTCTTAAAAATAAAAAGATTTTAATAAAATTTATTTTCCTTTACTTTCTTCGTTTCTTTCACAAATTATTTTAAATAAAATGAGGAAGTGATATAAATAAAAATAAGTTAACAATCATTAAAAATTAATTACTAAGCAAATATAAAGTATTTAAAGTAAAATTATACAAAAATATTTTATTGATGCAATTAAAGTAAAATAAGATTGAAACTCTTAACCAAGAAAAAAGTACATTTAATAATATTTTGTGTATATTATATTTTGTAAATGTATCTTCCACCAAATATTAAAAAGAATGGTATGGAAATGCCTAAGAGAATTATGATTACTTAGGAATGATTTTGATTATATTGGCTTCCTACTTGATTCAATTCAAATAATAATGTATAGATATTGATTGACTATTTAATCGGATTTTATTAAATATTTAAAACAACAGGAATATTTTTGTATATGTTTATCTCATAATAAAATCAAATATATCAGATATTTAAAATATGACATCAAAATTACATAAAAAAAGAATTCAAAATAAAATGTTCATAACTGTTTTTAAATATATATTATTTTTATGTTCTTTAATTATTGTGTTAATTAAGATTACCCAACTTGTGTTTGGGTGTGTGTGTGTGTGTGTGATAATAAATATTTTTATTTCATTAAATAATGAAAGAAAGACTTATTTATTAGTTAAAAATATACTTTCAAATTTAATACAGTTTTTTTTTAAATTTAGATTAACTACGTAAATGAAAAATTAAAATATTTGTAGAATAAAAAAAGTCTTATTATGTTTTTTATTATAATTCCACACAAATTCACCTTTTCTGTATTATTTTTAGTTTTATCGTTTGTTTGGTGGTTGAAAGACTTTTTTGTGTTATTTTAACTAGACATTTTTTTCTGACTTTCAAAGTATAAAAAAATGATATCAAAAATGGAAGCTTATCAAGGAATTTTCATTTTAGTTCTTTGAATTTAATTAATAAAATATTGCATAATTAATTGGATGTTTGAAATTTTTTTACAAAGTATTTTTAATTCTTTACTTTTATTTAATTTTCCTTCAAAAATGTTGTTCTTAATTTAAAACCTATAAATATAATATAAAATGTAATAAAGGTAAAATTTATATTTTAAAAATTAATATTTACATAATTGATAATTATCTAGACTGATGATTAATTAAACTTTTAAAGTAATTGCAATTATGTATATCTCTTTATTCAACAAACTTTCAATTTTTAATTATTGTAGCCTAATTTTTCTCGTGTTCAACTGTATTTGATTTTTATTTCCTAATTTCTTTATCTTTTCTTCGGGCATTTATTTAGTATTTCTAATAAAACCATTTGTTGTCTACAAATTGATAAATATTTGACCAAATTTAAAGTTCATTATTTTAGAAAATATAAGCGTAAAACATAATTATCTTTTCCGAAATTAAAAGTACATTATTATGTTTGCATTACTTTCTTTCTATTTTTCATAAATGTGAAGTATATATTTACTTTCACATATGCACTAACATATAGATAAGAACATAAGCATATAACTATTTATGTAAATACTAGTACATAAAGATGGACAGTGTCTTAAAATAATAGTAAATAAAAAACAAACATTGTCGTAAGCAAATATTTTTGTAGAAGATTTTATACTTCATATCTACATTGAATTTAAAAATTTTATTAGTTATTTTCCACTTTCATATTTACGAACAAATAGATTTCTTTAAAAAATCAATAAATTGCATTAAAATAATTGCAAATATTAGAATTGAATAATTGCAGACTAAACATACTTTTGAACAATAAATCATTTCTTGATTTCTACAGCAATGTGAGTGATTAGTGAATTATTCACAAATATTGAAGAAATATATCAATAGTAAATACATTAATTATACTGTTACTAAATTAATTAATTCTACATTGTTCTAAGTTAATGTGCGTTTTTAACTTATAAATATGTTTTAAACAAATATTTGAATAGAAGAACTGTTTTATTAAGTGAAGATATTTCTCACTTTCAGATTTAAGAAAAACCTTACATTAAAGCATTAAATTCATTTTATATAGCATATTGTTTTCTACAATTTTTAGTATTGTTCATTTAACAAACCATCTTAGATATTATTTTCCTGTTTAAAAGATGTTAATGTTTAAGTTATTTTATTTTGTACTATATAAGTATAAAGTAAAATGTCAAATATTTATTGCATACATTAACAAATTGCCTTTTAAATTATAAAAGGAATCTATTAAATATTTAGAGTTTTTAATTTCCTACTTCAATCAATACACTATACAACACCTCAAATTTTAGCAGGGAAATTATAGCAATAAATCATACGTTGCATGAACACATCTCACTCAACAACACTAAAAAATTCAATGGGTTAGTCCTCTTTTGTGACTCCCTGCTCAACAACTTCCTTCACACCAGACCAGGCGATTTTTGGCGGAACGGCTTCAACAAATTGGTCGAGAGGTGGGAAGAGGTTGTAAACAGCAACGGCGAATATATAATTGATTAACTTATTGATATAATTATTGTTTTTTGTTTAAATAAATGTCTTTGGTAAAAACTCTACGAGCTTATTCTTCAACTTAATGGTATTTAAATTCACATGAATAATTTAACACAAAACCGGTACCCATTTTATTTAGGAAAAAATGCAAACATCCATACATGTGAATACAAATATTTTTTAAAATTTATCTTTATCAACTTAACGTAACTTTTTTTAAATAAACATTCAAAATCTTTAAATTCTAGTAGCATAGGATAACAGAAAACTAATGTATTTACTTTAGTAACTATATATTTTTTGATTTTTAAAATGCACTTTCTGCATATAGAGGTGATGTGTAAATGCATTTCAATATGAAGGTTCTGAAGGCAGTGTGAAATACTTGGTTTTCGGTGTATTAAAATTATTTGCTCTCTAAAACTCGCAGTACTTGAATTTAAATGAAATGCATAAATTAGAGAACTATTTGGGAATGAAAAATATGATAACAAAGATTCTTTTGAATATTATAAATACTTATGAGTAGCTGTAACTAAAGTTTTTTCTCTTAATACACAATGTGAAGATTTGTATTAAAAAAAAACTTTGTAATGCTTCTTGAATAAATAAAAATAAATTGATATATTTTAATAAAACTTTTTCTGTAAATATTTTAACATAAAAAATACTACTTTGATTAAATTTTTCAGCAGACTTTAAATTTCTAGTTTTTGTTTAATTCCAAGGCTGATTCATTCAATGCTTAAAATTTGTAAAGCAATTGGCCTTTTTCTATATGATAAGATAAAAATTCTATGCTTAAGATACATAAAATAATTTATGTACTATATCATTTTAATTTATTATTTATTAATATATAAATAAAATCATCTTTTACACTAACTAATCCTAGTATTACATTTCTTTATGAAATGCACACCAGATATATAATTAATGAAAACAAAATTCAGTACAAAATTTTTATTTATGTCTAAATATTATTGATAAAAAATATTGTGACTTTTATGGCCATGTTCGACAAGTAACGTTGCCTTGAATAAACATTCTTGTATTATTTTTAAGTATTCAAAAAGAGTATTACTTTTTTAATACCTAAAAAGTAACACTGTATTAAAGTACTTATTAAGGTATATCTAACAGCAATGTAAAAGGTTCCAACCTTTCTGATAGAAAGTTGAAAATCAATAAATTTGATTTAATTTGCACAAAAATAAGTTTAAAATATTACTCTTTTAATATTTATTTATACTCAAAGTTTTGTGTTTAAAAGCCTGATCTGATGTTAATCTAATTTACAACCCATAATATGTCTTAATATTCTTATATATTGTCTTTTGTATATAACTTTTAAATTGTATTAATATTCTCAAGAAAAACTAGTACAGTTTATCATTGATTTATTCCACAATTTTTGCAAAATTATTCAGAAGCATGCATAAAAATTGTCATTTTGAACACATTTTACAAAGTATAGTTTCGTCTCAAATTCTCCAAGTTTTAATTATATGTAAAGATCATAAATTTATATTAATTAAACTATTAAAATTTTAATTATTTATAATAAGTAAAATTATATTTTTTTCAAGAAAAATTTTAAAATTTGTTTCCTATTTTTGTATTAATCATTTTTTAATTTTATTAATTTATTTCAATTTTTTTATAAAACTAAATTTATTTATGTTATTTAAAATAAAATTATTATAATTCTTCATAAAATATTTACAATTTTAAAATTCTTAAAAATGAAAAATGTTTTAAATATTACAATCAACTTGCTATTTTCTTAAAATTTGAATTCAAAATAAATTGATTGTAAAACTACAATTACTTCTAATAACTTTAATCAAAATTTAATATTTAATTCAATGTAACAAGGATTTAATTTTTTCAAGCTATTTTATTTGTAGTTTAAATGTATATTTCAGCGTGTATATTTCTATATTATTTTACAAATTTTTTCTTTGTTTAAATTTCAGTAAGGAAAGGGAAATATAGGAATTTGTTTATCCTAAATTTAAACGATCTAACTTTCAATGTTATATCGCAAGCAGGGGACAGTTTAAAAAACTATTAGAATCATTAATCAAACTCTTTCCAACCAAACATACCATTTACTTCAATTTAGAATGTATGAAGCTTGTAGAAACCCTTGAGACATTCAGTACATCGTCTAGATATAAAGTGATTGTCTAACTATTTATTAGATGCTAAGACTACCAAGAAAGTTTTGTACTCTCATTTTAGTAAAATATCGTCAAAAATAAATGATTACTGAACTTAAATTTTAATGTAAATTATATCTACAAATAAAATTCAGAAAATCTTTCATTTTCTTAAACCTTTTTCTTTTAGTCGTAACAACTATCAAATATAATGAATTCTAATTAGTCACAATTATAGTGTCCAAATATAATTTCTGTTTGTTTTACACATTTTCATTGTCGAACACAATATTGAAATTTTTAAAGTAATTATTAATTGTTTATGCGCGTATATATATATATATATATATATATATATATATATATATATATATATATATATATATATATATATATATATATATATATATATATATATATATATATATATATATATATATATATATATATATATATATATATATATATATATATATATATATATATATACATTTGCATGGGTGTCTGTGTGCATGTGGTAATGATCCTTACAAGATGAAGTGAAGTAAATAGAAACAGCGAGGTTTGACGAGAACTGATAAAAGACGTGAGACAACTACTAAAAAGAATCTCAGAGACAACCAGCCAATCAGGGACGATGTTGCATATCATAATAGAAAGATGGCTGCTTCTTTCTCCGAAACCTTAAATCTCCTATTTTATGTCAAAATGATTAAGCCGATAATTGGAAATACCTCATTATTGCATATTTGTAAATATTATGTGTTAATTAAATGTTAGTCTAAAGCAAAATAGTTATTCAATTATATCACGACTTGACTACTACTTCTATACTATATATATATATATATATATATATATATATATATATATATATATATATATATATATATATATATAGATAATAGATAGATATATATATATATATATATATATGATATATATATATATATATATATATATATATATATATATATATATATATATATATATATATATATATATATATATATATAGATAGATAGATAGATAGATAGATAGATAGATAGATAGATAGATAGATAGATATATAGTTAGACAGAGAGCATAGACAGACAGACACATAGACAGACAGAGAGATAGATAGATAGATATAGATATATAAAAATTTTTGTTTGTGAAATATGTTCATTGAATGTTATACTTATTCTCTCATCAGTATTATGTAAGTAACTTCAATGTAAAACTATTATTTCTTGATGTATGATAACTTTGAACATATGATAAATAATACAAATTTTAAACTGTATATTAAATGTGATGAGTTTTTAAAATCAATTTAAGCACATAAAAAATTTTGGGAAATATCAATTTTTTCTATTCGTTTTATGATTGTATTTAAAAACCAAAACCAAATACTTTATAGATTTTTGCTTATTCAAGTTGCATTTGAAATATATCGTTCCATTAATATAGTATCCATAAATAGTTCATTTGTTTTTGAGTTTTTTCTGGTTTTCTGTGTAAACGTTTTATTATAAAATTGTAAACTTACACGCCAAAATGTTTATAAAAACTAATGAAAAACATATTAGCTAAGACACATTAAATAATCATAATAATAAAATAAATATAAATAATGTAAATAAAATGCACAAAAACGTTTGTGATACATAATTTCTTCTTCTGTATCTAAAAATCATTACTCTGTGGGTAAATGCATAACTTTTTATCCTCATAAAAATATGAAATTTAGGAGGATAAAAGCATATTTTAAATGTTTTTTTATTTTAAAAATACGAAAAAAACATTTATTTTAAAACAAATTCCTGTTGGCACCCTACAACTCATTTATAAACATAAAAGATAAAACTTTGCACACGTTGAAAAAGATTTATGTTAATTAATTATAAAACAAAACCTCATGGGTTTGCTTTATGAATTCTTTCTTTGATACTTGGATAGAATAGATATTTCTTTTATTCTAGAAGTGAAATATGATTAATTAAATGTGTTTAGCTTATACCTACTTATGACAAGGTAAACTTGCAAGCTGAAAATGTACAAATATTATAAACGGATTTATAAAATACTGCAAAAGTGCTAGAAAGATTTCTTTTAAAAAATTTATCACAAGAAAATAATATGTACCTTCTAACTAATTAATCAAAAATATTCCTTCGTAAAATATTAACGGTCATAAGGAAATGTACTCTTATGGTTGACGTCAAACAAAATGCAGCAATTTCATTTCGCTATAATTTTCTTTTTTAAGATGACTCCAATTTTGAAGCATTTTTTTTCTTTCCATTTCATTTTGTTTTGTTCCAGATCATTATCTTTTTCTTCTTCTAGAGATCTATCTTCCCACATCAAATCTCTCTTTTCCAACTTTTGGAATGTCTTTCACTTCTAAAAAATTGTGATTTCACATCAGTTTTCAGTAATTCTACTAAATATTTTTCTTATAAATTCGACAATCATAAAACATTTTAAAAATTGAGAGAAAGTTTAAATTTACTTTTCTGTTAGCAAATTAAGAACTAAATGTCTAATTGAACTTCATTTCTACAAACATAAATTAGATATTCTTGTAAGAACTGAGAAGAAGGAAAATTTTGAATTAAATTTAATATTAACAAACGAATCACGAGTGCATCAATTTCATAAACATATGTAGGACAAAAATATTTTATGCTTTAA
This sequence comes from Latrodectus hesperus, assembly GCA_037975125.1. Classification (NCBI taxonomy): domain Eukaryota; kingdom Metazoa; phylum Arthropoda; class Arachnida; order Araneae; family Theridiidae; genus Latrodectus; species Latrodectus hesperus. Next base: position 78,519,843 of record CM075857.1, on the reverse strand, counting down.
TTTACTAATCATTTTTCTAAAATACAAAATGGGCATAAAGTGATTCATTTTTATTTATATAAAATTACTGGAAGCAAATATTGACTTTTAAATAAAACAATATCATTGTTCGATTTTTTGAATTAAGTATTGTTATTCATGACATTTGATTAGAATAAAAATTAAAATATTAAATGTAATATTATTGAATTCCCCACAAATATTTCGAGATTATCTTTAAAAAAATTTAAAACATATCATTTTTTAAATTATTGCTTAGTTAATAGTAAGTAAATCAAAATTTATAGCGATTTTAAACTTAAACTTACAGTAGACTTTTAAAAACAATTCAATAATTATGTAATTGTTCAAATTATTCAATAGAATTTAAATATCATAATTATAATTGAACACATAGAGAAAATACACAGAATATTTAATCTAAACACACACACACATCACATACATAGTATATATATACGAGTATATATGTATATATATATATATATATGTGTGTGTATGTGTGTGTATGTATGTATATATATATATATATATATAATCCCTTATAATAATAATTGTTTTGTCACCTTTGTCACCTTTATCTCAAAATAAATTTAACTAATTTCTTACCTGTATAATTTTATATCATATTTTCACAAAGTTTTTTAAATAATCTCACAACTTCTTATGTTTAATGGAATATTTTCACATAAAATAATGTTTTTATTAAATATTTAAAGAATTATTTATTCTTGTAGATAACTAATATATCAACATATACTTTTAAATTTAAAATTTAACATAAAGGGAAATAATTTATATTTAAAATCATTCCATAGTGAAAATAAATGTTTACTATATATTATTAATAAGAATTTTCTCTGAATAATTGGCAACACTGTCTTTTAAAAAAGATTAAATATAAAGTCCAAATAAGTATAGCATTAGTTAATTCCAGTAATGATATAATTGGATATAAATTCATTTTCTATAAAGTTCGAAATTTTCCACAGAGTTTTAAATTCACTGCTGGCTTAAAATTAAATATAACATTGGAGCTGGTGTAAACAGTAAGTTCTTTTTCCCAATGTACTCCTGTGTGGTATACTTCATGTCGAATTTTGAAGCAGAGATCCTTGAAATCTCAATGGCTCTGGAAAATCTGAAGGTAAAGATAAATTGTTTCTCTAAAGCAATAATTCTAGTTGATTCTAAAGTAGCCATATATCATAACATAGATAATCAAATAATTACAGAAATAAGACAAATACTGATCTTTCTTTATAAAAGAATCGTTTTTCAATGGATCCCTTCACATATGAGCATCCACGAGAACGAAATGGCAGACTCACTAACCAAGAGAAGAACACTTGAGCCATAAGATCTCAAATCACTTCCTTCAGAGTAACTTAAAATATATTTATAAATTAATAGTAATATATTAAGAACTAGTATATATAAAAATATATTATAGTAATATATTTAAAAAATTAATGGATATTTTCAATTATATTAATGGATTAATATTATAAAATTGTTATTATTTTGTAGTTAACAATTCAAACTTAAAATTTTAAATTATTTAGAATTTTTATTATTATTTAGAATTATTTAGAAATTTTAAAATTTTAATGTTGCAAAATTGATATAGGATCTTAATTTATACATATTATAAATTACAACTACGTGTCAAAACTAATTACATGAACTATTTATATGAAATTATTTTTATTATTATATAAATTTATTTTATGCATACATTCAAGTAAATATTTAAAGAATTTCAATTTTAATTTCTTTTGTTAATCTAATGACAAACCATTGTAAAAATTATACATTAAAATACCGATTTTGGAATATTTATTTATTTATAGTTTTAATTTTATTTATAGTTAATTTTAACGTGCTGTTAACAGTTTTCTCCTTATGAATGTAAACATGAAATATAAGTTAATATAAGAGAATGTTCTTTTGTCATTAAATTACAATTCTTTTTTTCTTAGCAAAAGCATTAAAATCATTTCTGTAATCCAAGATGTGCTTGACATACGAAACACAAAAAAGAAATAAGTATCTTCTATTTCATTTGTGATCTTTTGCTGATTCTAAGAAAAATTTCACTTAACCAATAATGTTATCGGGATATTTAGTTTCTATATCCTTTTTCCTCTCTCTTTCATATAATTCAATAAGTCTACATTAGAGTTAACTAAAAGATATCAAAAGTTACAGAATATAAAACGAACACACATTAAATAGTCTCAGTCCCATCCTATTTAAAAATATGATTGATCAACATTATTTACATACTTAAATCATTTTAAATATAAAAATTTTAAATAATTATAGTTAAATAAAATTAATGTCTATAATTATATCACAAAATTGGTATATTTGCAATAATATGTGCCTTTAAGCATCGTAATATTTCTTTATTTCAAGATGATTCATCAACGCGTTTTTAATATATCTTCCAAATGACGAATATATTTCATTCAACATCTATTTTTATTTCTTAGATTAAATTAAGTATCTTGATTTATTAATTAATAAAATATTAACCTTTATTATCCATAGGAGAAAGTCAATCGTGGAAGAAAACAAATTTTTTCATTCATTTAACTATTAACAACGTATTGAATTGCTCTAGGTGGATTACTTATAATTTATTATACAATAGTTAGTTAATATGTTATCATTATTTTCGTAGTAAGAAATTATTTGTATAAAAAGCAACCATTGATTAAAGTAGTCTCATGAAAAACATGCTATTTTTAGAAATCAGAAAAGTAAATGATATAATTTACAAAAAACACATATTATTCCTAAATTAAGAAATAATAAGTATAATCTATCTTGCAGGTAAAATATAATAATTTCTGAAAAACTCTTTAAGACGTAAATAGTTAATTTGAATTTTGTTAAACAAATATTTTATTTCATAAAAATGGTAATATAATATCACATTGATATCATATTTTAATTTTCCATGCTGCATTTGATAGCGTTAGGGAAGAAGACTATGATCCAATTTACTTTACAGATGGGAGTAAAGTTAATGAAAAAGTAGATCTTTGTTTTGAAGTGAGTCATCAGGTATATCGCATTAGTGATTACAGTTCTATTTTCCAAGCGGAGTTACTCTGCATTAATCTTGCTGTTAAAGATGCCATAAGCAAGCCTTTTCAAAAATTTCTAATTTGCAGTAACTCGATGTCATCCCTACTGGCTCTGCAAGATGTAACTAGTTTTGAAAGACTTATAGTAGAAGTCCAGACTTCAATTAATATGTGTGATATCAAAAATATTTCCTTCACTTTCTCCCATGTCAAGGTTTATAGTGGTGTGTATGGAAATGAAAGAGCGGCTCTTTCACTTCCAAATGAACTCAATACCAGCTTACCCAAGTCTTTTTTCAAAACCACTACCAAAAGAAGATTATCACAGAATGGAACTCGGGTTTCATTTCCTCTCCTGATTGTAAGTGGACCAAATACTTTTTCCCTTCAGTTCAATCCAGAATTAAGAACTACTGGTTTTACGCTGACTTTAAAATTACGCAATTCCTCACTGGACATGGGAAATTCAATAGTTACCTACACCGTTTCCACATTAAAAACAGTGAGGTGTGCAAGTGCAACTCTGGGAGTGACAACCCTTCTCACATTCTTCTTGAATGCCCATCTGTTTCAGAAGTAAGGAACGAGCTTTGTAAAGACTTAAATAACAGGTGGCCCCCGATTATGGTAGACCTAGTTAAGAAAGAGAATTTTGAATTTTTTGTAAAATTTATCCATGCTGTTATCTAATTCATTTTTCATTTTTATATCTCTTTTTTTTCTCTCTGCCTTCTTTTATTATTATTTTTTTCATCTCATATATTATTTGGATTTGTTTGGTAGTACATTTGTGGTACCTTCGGGCCCTGTGTGGTATTCCTTGGTGCACAGGAAGATATTTTTGTTTTCCCAAAAAAAATACTTAAAATTTGTTTTATGGTTCTTTCAAGATCATAAGTTAAGTTATTCATGAAGTATTTCTTTTACATTCACGATATTTTGAAGAAGATTGATAGACACTGATACAAAAGTGTTTTTTTTTCTATTTTATTTGTTTGTTGAATTTATTAAGATTTCAAAAATGTGTTAAAAATCATAATTATTTTTTTCTCTTGAAATTTATTTTGTAATTCAAAGCTACCTTTTTAGTATTTTACGCTTTCAAGTATTGTTTACTGCAATATCAATTCATTTATTTTGCATAAATGCTTACAGAAAATGAAAAGATTATGATTTGCTTATAGGAATATGTTAAAAATTTGATAATTGCTTAACAAATTTGAAAGGGAAGTAAATAACATTTTTTCTTGTTCATAGTTTTTTCTTAATTTGTTTTACCGAGAGGAAAAACATTTGCTCGTTAATGGTGTAGAAATTTATTTAAATATTATTCAGGAAATGAAAAATAAAATGAATGAATATTAGGTTTTCATTATTTTTGTTAATTTTTTGTATGTTAAATTTTTCGAATTTCTTGAAAAAGTACAAAGAACCCGAAAAACTTACAAATAACTTTTTTGTTATACATATTTTGAATTTTTACAAAATTTTAATAATATTAGACAGAACTTTTTGTAGAAGGTATATGTTAATTGAAAACAACTCTG
>CM075857.1:78497698-78510198 GCA_037975125.1 Latrodectus hesperus | reverse complement strand
ATCCCTAGAATCAGATTCCTTGGATAAACGGCCAAAGATTAATGCTGTAACAAACCTGTATCATACTATGACTTTGAAAATGAAATTACCATGATTTCATTTGAATACGATTCTTTATTTTTTATATTTTTAAGTGTTAAATATTGGCAGAAATTTAAAAACTGGAATGAGCTTTGTCTGCTCTCAAAATTTTCAATGGTTATGCTTTGTCCACTTCCCTTCGAACAAGAAATTGCAGGGTAAGTTTCCCAATATTTGTCGGAATCATCTATAAGACAGGCATAATCGTAAATGATTATCATTGCAAGATCAATGCAACTATCTTAAGAACCATACTGTCCGATGACTTTTCATTCAAAGGACCATTTTGTTAAGTAATAATAGTAATTACAAACAACAAAATTTTAAATCTTTGAGAATTCTGAGTATTTTTGCATTAAAATATTTAATTTTCCTTTAAGACATTTACCTCTAAGTATACGATTATTTTATATTTAACCTTGTTAGCAATCTAGTTTCAGGAAATTTTATTAACACAATATTTATTTAACGTTTCTAAGTAATATAATAACGTACATTTAACATTCATATGAAAAAATATTTATATTAAACATTTTTACATTAAAAATTTTCTTTGACTATATGTTCGATTAATATAATTTTATTCAGAAAATGTGAATTTTAACAGAAACAAGGCTTTGGTAAGTATTCTTTCTGGCATCTTAGCTTTATAATTATAAAATAACTCTTCAAAGTATTTTTAACCAAGCGTTTCCTCTCTAGTGATGCCCTTTTTTCATATATTCTTATTTTTTAAATTACTATTAATTTTTTAATAACATGCTTTGAATTTTTCAACTAAAAAACATTTCCTTAATTATATTTTAGTATTTAGGAGGTCAATCAAAACGTTTTCCATACCTGAAATTTTAAAAACTAATTAACGAATTTTAAATAAATGCCTAATATATATTAACTTTTATTCTCTGCAAATGCAAATATAATGTACGCGTTTCTCTCTTATAAAATAAATAACAATATGTTTAATTAAATGTAACAAAATATAGTGCATTTTTCTGTCCAGTTAATTGATATTTCCATATGAAGACAAAAATATTATAGTTTCATAATTTATGTAATTCCCATGTTGTATTAATAAGGGTGATAAATAATGAGAGTAAAATTAAATTACGGTAATTGTTTAACATTATTACAGATGATAAATGTTTCAGTTTGTTTAACATCAAACATTGTGCCTGAAATTAGATTGTAGCAATTATTTCATATTATTGAGTATCATGACTGCGGTTATCTCACTTCTAAACTCCAAATAGTAATTTGAGCAGGAAATGAAATTATATTTTAATGAAGCACCCAGCTAAATTATGAGAAATGTTCTTAAAATGTGTGAATATAATTATTGCACAATTATCAATTAACAGAAATATAATAACAAGAGTATACTTACGATGGAATTTTTTTACATAAGTATTATTAGGTATTAGTCAAACAAAACGTTCATGTAATTAAATTATGATATCAAAATAAATAAGCGAGTGTGACAAGTTTTACTTGTTATTTAATTAACTAAAGAATTAATTTTTAAGTAGAAAAAATAAATTTTTTATTAACTGCATGATATGTATTCATTTTGAACGAGGAATATTATTGAATTATAAAATTACAAAATAATTTTCTTCTATTAAAATTAAGACTTGTTTTTATAACTATGTTATTGCATAATTTAGCTGTTTGATTGGAGTTGTGGGAAATTAAAGAAATTATTTGCTTTGGACAGTTTTTGTTTACATAGAAAAAATTTAAGGTATTGTATCATAATGTGATATCTAATTAATTTTGAAGACTAGAAATACTTGCTTAATTTATGAATGAAAAATTCAAATCTATTTTTATCCCCGAAAAGGTTTTTTATAACAAATTGTAAAGAGTTCTTAATTTGTTATATGTTTACACACATTGTAAGTATGATAAAAAAAGTAAATTTATAAATTATAAGAAAAACCCATATTATATTTTCAAAAACAAACATTTTTAATTACTTTTTTAAAGAAATCTGATAAATACTCCTTTTGCTAACTAAGAGAAATCTATCAATAAAAAACCCAAACAGATGTCTTCCATTAAAGAAATTATTGCATTAAATTTAGAACTCAGTACACTCTGGAAAAGAAACAATAATCTGAAACTTTAAATTAATTTTATGCAATGCCAATATTTCATACAAAGGAAAACAAATTATTTGAAATTACATTTTAACATAAATATGGCAAGAATATTTTTCTTCAAGATCAAGACACTTGTAAAAATGATTTAACTAAGTTTTATTTCATAAATTTATTTTTGCGTTCTTTGTATTTAACTTAAGTATTTCTTTTTTTATATTTTTATAATTTTTGTAAGTAACTAAAGAGTTATTTGTATTGTTTTAAATGCAAATTTTATTATTCTCATTAAATTTTACTTAATCACAATATTACATTAAAATTGATATGATTTAAGAAATAGATATTCAGTACCTTAATCATTTAAATTAGACAACAAAATATAAAAGCGAAATAAAGATAACTTAGAAGCATCAAACTAAATTGCTTCTTATTTATTTCTTAGGTAGAAGTTATTTGTTCATTTATACTTTTTTGTGCTACATTTTTACATTAACTATTTTTGTTGTTGTTGTGTTGTGCCAACTAGGCTGGCAATATAGGGTGTGCTGCTCCACTTTTCCAATTGAACCGAAATTTGGTGTGGAATCGGACTTCCTCAATACACACATGCCATAGGTACCCGTTTATAGGGTAGGCAACCATTCACAACCCATTCATACAAAGAAAGGACAATGACAAAAGAGAAGAGAAAGAAAATACATCCATGCCTTAGTTGGGATTCAAACCTAGGACCCCCCTATCTACAGTCAGGCATTTAACCATTAAACAGGGTAAGTGGCACATTAACTTTTAATATGCAAAATAGATCTTTTATTTCAAAATATTATGTTTTGTTATGAGAATGCATATTTGTCAAATAATAAATTTTGCAATGTTATTTAAAAATAAAATAGCAAAATTATTAAGAATTATGTTACCAATTTTTCCCATATCTCAAAACAATCCACTTTTTATTGATCCGTTATTAATGTGGAAAATAACAATGAAACTTACTTGATTCTTACAAGATAAGAAATACAATATAAGATCTTCAGATAAACTTGTTACCAAGCGAATGAATATACTTGAAAACAAATTAACTCATTAGAAATTCTTTTCTAGATTGTCATTTTTATAACCTTTGTTCATAGTGTAAATACAATAGCGATTTCTAATATCAATATGAATATGACTGAATTTTTGTTGTTCGTTCCATTGCGTATTCTTATTTTGCCAACATTTGTCATTTATTTTTAAAAGCAAAACACTTTAAAATTGATAATAGATGTAAAATTTGAATGTTTTTATTAAAATTAAAAAATGATAATAATAGGACAAATGAAACATTAGCACATAATCGCTAAGTTTTTTAAAATAAGAGTGGCAGTTAGTACTATGTTACACATTATTTCAAAATATTAACAAATTTTGACTTCAAAATATTAACAAATCCATCGTAATTCATAATGGAAATACATCGTAATTTTTAAGGCAACAATCTTCGTGTTTTATTTTCTGGTTTCATCTTTAAGAACAAACATGTAAATCAACTTGTATACATCATTTTTGGAAATCAAATCTCAAAATTATTAAGACTAAATATAAGAAAAGAAATTTAAGTGTAAACGATGGGCTGGATTTGCTTTGTCTAAATAAATTTCATAAAATTAGCATATGGTTTTACATTAAATACTAATTTAAGATTTATCAATTCAAAATAAGAACAAGTTCTCTCTCGGAAATTTTCAAATTCTCTGATAAAATCATAAAAAAGATATTAGAAAGAGTCACAATTTGAAAATTGTTATCCCGTTTATGTAAAATTTTAAGTTTCAAATTTGTATTAGTAATATAATTTAATACTGATATTATAAGCAAAAACATATTAGCAAATTAATATTTTAAATTAGGGTTTCACACAACCTGTGGTCTTAAATGAAAAGGTTGAGAACTGAGGAGACCTTAATAAAATCTTTATGATACAATTTGACTTTTTTAGTATTAGCTTCAAAAATCGAAAGCATTCTCTTTTTATTGTCTCCATTGCTTAGTAAGAAATAGAGATTTTTCAAAATGGAGCAATACAACAACAATACAAGTATACATTAGAGCTTACATAATAAATTAAATATTTGCAGTGATAAACTTCAACCATCAAATTATGAAATTTTTAGTAGCTGAGTAGTCAACTGACATTTTATTTTGTTTGCTAGAGGTATATTAGAAGATAACTGAAAAATTAGTTTGAAAAAAAGAGAGAGAATGAATGATCTAATAACTGGAATCTATACTCTATCTTCATCTTGAGTTTTTACTCCATATATAACTTAAGTTTTAGTAAACTATTCAATATTACAACCTATGATTTTCTAGCTGATTAGAACAAAAAATAAAAATCACAATATTAAATGTTCAATTTAAATAATCGAAGCAACGATTCAATATATTTCCATTGCATTATTCTGCAGAAAAAACTATGAGCAAAAGAACTGAGTTTTGATGACATAATAAATGTTACTCATAACTTGACCCCCATCATAGAGAGACGCGTTTAAAAAAGCATCAGAAATCATAAAATAATTTCATATATTGTCCTAAAGAGTACTTATTGAACTATGGAGAAATATTTCAATGGCTTGCTATAACCTAATTTATGAAAAGCCCATTCTCTCTTATGGAAAGATAAAGTAAATTGTTAAGAAATTTGTCTTTCAAAAGCCACTTAGCAAAGTTTTAATTTAATCAACAGTCCTTCCGAATGACCTAAGTAAACATTTCATGAGAAAAAGATCAAATCAATATATTGTTAAATGGCCAAAGTGGGCATTGCTTTCAAGTTAAAACTTGAGTTGTTCATGATTGTTTTATTAAAATTTTATTAACTACCCACACTTGTGGAAATTTACGATATATTTCTTGGTATATATTTCCTGTAAATTCCATTATATTATATGAAACAAAATTATTTACCAATTCATTAGGAAAACGATTCCCATATTTTAATCTACATAAAATTTATCGAAACATAAAAATTTCCAACAATCTCATTGTTATAAAATCTAATGCATCAGAAATCCTAATCAAAATTCAGTCCTAACCTGCACATACATTATGCATTAAATTATGCTGTGTTGTGAATGCTACTATGCTATGTCTCTATAAATATAATTATTTCAAAATATTTATAGATCTTTTGAATATGATTAATCTTTTGAATGTTTATCTATTTTCTGTTTCGATTTCTTCATTAAGGACAATTATAGCCCACAGTCTATTATTATTATTTAAAATCAATCAAATTATAGTTGAAAATTAAAAACTTATACTTATTAAGACAAAAATCAATGTATAAGAATTAAAAAACTCTAACATGCATAGTTGAGAAAACTTTGTTCACTTTAAATTAATTTCATAAAGTTTACATTCTATTTTAAGTAAAATATTGTTTTAATTTATATAAATACAAGTATATTTTATAACAAAAGCTTACAAGTTTTCAACAATAAATTTAACAATAAAATTCAACCAAAATCATTAATTTAATATTATTTTGCATTCATTTCATTTATTTTATTGAAATCATTAGATTTAATTTTTCTTTTAAATGACTGTATTAATATAATGTTAGAAAATTATTTCAAGGTTTTACTTAAATAAACTAAAAAATGCTACGTTTTCAAATAAAAAAATATGAATTTTGTACATAAGTTTCCAATTTTATTAATTACATGTGCATGCATTAAATGTAAATAAGTTTACAGTATTTTTACATTTGTTTAAAAAGCACGGCAATATAATCAAAATGTTTAATTTGATGTCTCCCTCATTTTCTTAAATACTTATTACATTGTTTTCGTAATGTTTTTATTCAATTTTCGTGCATTTTTTTGTATTAATTATATTTCTCAAATGTCGACAGTAAAATTTATGTATATCATTCCTTCATAAACTGTTTTTGCATTTTTTTCAAATAATTTAGAATTTCTTTGAATATTTATGTAAGACAAAGCTATATTAATTCTAGAATGTTTCAAAAAATAATATTAAGCACATAATGTGAGAATATTTGTTTCATTTCCATAATTTGTTTAAGAATTACAAATATCTACAATACCAAAATTTCAAGATATAATACAAATCAAATTGTGATGAAATGATGAGTTACAAATATATAAATGTTAATGAAAGAAATTTAAATGGAATTAAACAAATAAATGTTTTCCTATGGACCCATAATTACGTTTAACTATGAATTGAATTAGCTGAATTGAATTATACGGGCATTTTTGACAGTTCATTGGCTGTAATGATTGCTTCAAACATATTCATTTCAATTGTTTCTCAAAATAAAATTTTATTTTTTCAAAGTCATGAACAATAAAGCAAATGTTCCGTCTATAGTTATTTCCAATATCTTATAAGTAATTTATATAGATTATTTTTTTAATTTATTAATTAATTTTCTATTTACATTTAGCAAATATACCCGAGGAATCAGCAGCAAATATAATTAACCAAAATAAATATTTAAAATCTAGATATTAAATTATTTTCCTCGACTTCACAAAAGAAATCATTCTCCTGGTTTCACAAAAATATTTTATTTTGATTAAGATATTCATCAACTATTTAAAAGCATATTAGAAATGAAAAATCAATAAATAATAAATATTAAAAATAAAATCTACATTTTAAGTGAAAAATGTATTTTCGAATTGAAATAGTAAATTATTATGTAATGAAATATTTTCAACATATTAAAAACTTAAAAAATGACTTTTTTTAAATTTTAGCTTCAATAAATAATTTAGCAGACAACCTTTATAAGACTTAAGCTATATTAAAACTTTATAATTTTTAGGCATAAATTTTTCAAGATACATATATTTTTTGTACCCTACTTAAAATATTTGTAAAGGATACATTTTACTTTTTCTTGAATATATCTTTTTTAAATAGTAAATAAATAAAATAATTGTGTATTAAAATGTCAAGTATTTCTTTTTATAGTGTAGAGAGTGATGTTATGATTCACTAAAATTACATCATCTTGAACATCCCACCAGCAAAAATTGTGAAAGTAAAATAATTATCATTTAAGAAACATCTGACACATTTAATGGTAGCTCATGCCAAATTTTATTAACATTTCAAATATTTAAAAAATTTAAATGCATTCGGTGAATTTTTCAATGAACTAATCATAGTAATTTTTATATATAATATATTTAATAAAGTTACAAAATTTCAAGCCATATAATCAAATATTATTCGTGCTTACATTTTGACACTTTCTAAGAAATAAATGTTTTCCCATTTTAAATTGAAAATGTGCTTAGAAGATTCTTAATTTTTAGGTATATTTAAATTTTCATTTAAATGCATTTTAGTTTTTTAATAAAAAGGAAATTATTAGTGTTGAAATTTATTTAAAAAAGATTTTTAATACGAAGTATTTCTGATGCAGAAACCCATATATATATAGCGAGTTTTGAATTTCTATATATCAATGAGCTATTTCTTTACTATATGGAGCAGCTTGTCTTGTTCTGGACCTTGGGCCATTAAACCAAACCAACCATCTTTTTAATTCATTTCATGGTGAAATTGAAATCGCTGATGTAGCCATTCAAAAACTGTAGATTCGTATCAGTTCTTTTGTAAAGAATGCCGTATTGTCAGATTCAAAAAAGTTTCTTCAATCTCTTTTTAATATTAAAAACTGTTCTCGAAGAATTTTGGGCTGTAAGTCTTTGCTTAAGACTTCGGTACCCAGAAATTTCTTACCTGTGGATTCAAGTCCACTATGGAATTATGATGGGAATAATCTCATACATTAGCTAAATATAGAACTTTAATTAAACAACGCATTAATTGGCTTTTTTTAGTTGATGCAACTAATTTTTTTTTAATTTGATTTTAAGAAAATTCATAAACACGATAGGATTTGACGTGCTTATGCATAAAAAATTAAACATTTTAGGAGGGAAAAGCAATATCCCTATCTATAAATCTGTTTAGACTTTTTTGAGAGGCCACCACTATGGAGCTAGAGAGGTGGTATTTCGTGTGATTATAATTATAATCTATGAATTTTAAATATTATAATATCTGTATTGCATTTCCTCGGTCTGAGGACATTGCTGAAAATATTGGAAAAGCCAAGAATTAAAAGCTTAATGTTAATATAAAACATTTGAAAAATAAATAATATATAATGTAATAAAGTCAATTTGGCGAAATATCAGCATATGTTTATCAAAGCAAAGATTACTTTTTTATTTTATTTGATAGCTAGGAATTAAAGTGATTTGTTGAAGTTCTCAATTTTCTTCCTTTTTAAAGCATGAACTGATTTAGGAAATTAATAAATTTCAATTACTTTTAAGGATTATAAAACATTTTATAAACCAATGAATAAAAACATCTAAAAAACAAAAAAGGAACTCAATTTATACTTTAATTGTAATTTTTTTAATAAGTTAATTGTTTTATTAATTATAAAGTTCCTTTAATATCAGGAATTATCGATAAATTTTTAACCGCATCAAATATGATAAATTGTAAACATTAAATTTTTCACTGAACTTTTAAAAATGTTACTTTTTATAATTATTGTTATATTCACATCTAAATTTTATTTGCTCTGAATAGGGATTTCATTCTGCTTATTTTGCATGCATAATTTTATGAATTTTTTATAAGTAAGAATTTTTTGATTATGCTCAAAACTTTATACATATTATGAGAAAAAAGCTGTGAAAAAAAGCAATTGATATTAATTTTTCAAGGAAAAAATCATAAATTAACCTTAAAATAAAGCAGAAAGGAAAACTTATTTTTTAATCGTAAAATCTAGAATTCCAATAATTTTCATTTTTTGAGATATAATAAATTTAGAGAGTAAAGTAACTTAAATATTAGAATTAAATAACTATTTTTCAAAGAAAACAGGAAAAATACTTTTAAAATAATCAAAAACGTTTCTTATTTCATTATCTTATTTTTTAAAACAAACGGAACATGCATACTCTATAAAAAATATTGTTTTCTTTTAAAATCATTATTCATTCTATAATATGAAAAAATCAGTTATAATTTAGGCATTAATTTTCTGACTCATTTTTTTGCACATGAGACTCTTTTTGAAATTATCAAAGGGGAAATAGAAAAAATTGCAATTATTTTTAATTCAGAAAAATGCATTTTTTCTTTGAACTAGTAATTAATCGATTTTAAAAATCAGTTCAAATGTGGTTATTTTCAACTAAAAAAATACTCGTTTCAAAAAAAAAGGATTTAGTGTTTAAAGAATTTGAGAATGTTATTATGAGAATAAATGGGATTTTTAGAGGAAATTATTAATTATTTCATATAGTAAAGAACAAACATAAACGAACTAAAGACTCATTTCTAAGTTTTATTAATTGCATTTTGCGTACGTATTTTCATAAACATCTTTTTTTCATTAATCATCATTATTGTTTTACTCCGTAAAAATTGAATTGTTTGCAATGAGTTTTTATGTAGTCATAAGAACGTTGATAAAAATATTTAATTTTTCAAAGCTTTGGGAATATAGTATAATATCTTAAATAGATGTATAAAAATGTAGTATAATATCTTAAATATATATATTTTTTTGAAGAATTGGTCAACAACTTTAAGAATCATATAATTAAAGGGCACAAGGGTGTCATATCTTCTAGATTAAACTTATTTTATTTGAGAATAATAATGTATTAATGTTTTTTCTTTCTTTTTTGCTCAACGATTTCTTTTATGTTTACTTTAAGAACAAAATATTTTAATAAAAATTTAGTGTTAGCAAATATCACCAAAAAACATTATTCAAGTTTAGTACTGTTACTATTTTTATACTTCTACATCTCTCCATACACACTTTTTTTCCATGAATCAGACTTAAACAGTCAGGATGAAAAAGCTATAATAATCAAGTTGTTTTTAAGATTTTATTCCCTACGTTTCAGGCCAAATTACCTATTTCAAGAAGCATTATGTCCTATTTTTACTTCTCAAACTACATATCTAAATTTATTTTAACAACAAATAATATCAAAGAAATTCTTCAGTAACATAATATTCATCAGGAATCATTTCAAAAGTGTTTTTTACTAAGCAATTGCTTTGGTTACATAACATTTCCACAACAAAATCTTCAGAATAATTGTGGTAATATGGTAAATTGCACACAGATACACGTGTGTGTGTGTGTGTGTGTGTGTGTGTGTGTGTGTGTGTGTGTGTGTGTGTGTGTGTGTGTGTGTGTGTGTGTGTGTGTGTGTGTGTGTGTGTGTGTGTGTGTGTGTGTGTGTGTGTGTGTGTGTGTGTGTGTGTGTGTGTGTGTGTGTGTGTGTGTGTGTGTGTGTGTGTGTGTGTGTGTGTGTGTGTGTGAATACCTTATTCTGTTAACTCATATGCTCATGAATTTATAAAATTTATTAATAATACACTTTTTTAATTTGTGTATTTCATTGCACAAAAGTCATTAATTTTTGAAAATGCTTTAATTTTATCATAATATAAATAAAATAGCTACTATCAATTAAGAAGTATTTTTTACTGTAATTAGTGAACTCTCTCATTTAGGTAATAATTTTAGGAAAAGCTGTTAATCCTTTGTTTGATTAGAAGTAACGTTATATTTAGTTATTTTTATAAAAAAAGAAACTGAATAAACACATTTGTATTGTTACCGTTTTCCTATCGATTTCCATAATTTTTCTCAAGATGAATGTTCGTAATAATCTTTCCTGGAAGGTATTCTTAATCTTTCCCGAATTAAAAAGAAATCTATTTGAGATGGTGAGTTTTGTTAAGCTTTTAATATACGTCACCAGTCAACCGAGAGTTAATATTAGCTTCCCAACTTTGTGATTATTCAAGGGTTTTGTTTGAAAAGAATGTTAAGAACTTATCTTTCCGGCGTAAGAAAATCTATAGAGGCTGGTTTGTGATGATTATTCAAATATGATAATGATCAATCATATTATTTTTAACTTACTAATTTTTTCTTTAAAACTTACACATCAATATATATATATATATACAAGCTGACCCAGCCACGCGTTGCAGTGGCTGAGTTTTTAAAATACATTGAATCAATTTTTTACTAATTCTTGGGTTCAATCAAATTAATATTTTCTAAAAAATTTAGAATATTTTCATTCATAGGAGATTAAAAATAAAACGTTTCACCAAAATTTAATAGTAATAGGTAAAGTATCGAAATTTTGAAATTAAGCACAAATCAACATATACTTTCTGAATTTACATTTTATTCATCTTATATTAAATTATAGTTTGTAATCAGTGACTTACTTATAAAATATACTATATAAATTAAAGACATCTAAAAATAAATCGTTATAAATGAGGTAGATAACATTGACATCGAACTATTAATATTTTAATTTTATATTATATTAGAACTAAAAATTTTTTCCACGGCATTATACTGAAATAAAAATAAATTAAAAGAATTTGTCATTCGAATAAATAAATTAGATCAAAATGTTCTACTGAATAAATTAATAATTATCGAATTCTAAAATAAAAATAAAAAATAATAAAAGGCTATCAAGAAATACTTACATATTTTCGAGGTGGTATGAAAATTAGTAGAGAAAAATAGTAATAAATAAAATTTTATTTTACTATTTATATTATTAAAAATATTCAAACTGAATACTGCACAATAATAACACAATACAAAGTATAATTATGAAAATGATTCACGAAAAATTGTTATAGTATCATTATACATCATGAAAATATATGTAAATTCTATATTTAACCACGCGCTTGCGCGCGCACGATAATTTTCTCGAAGATGGTATAATCTAGAAAAATAAACACGTCGCCATCTGCAGAATACCTGTGCAAACTTAGATGCTAAACCGCCATCTATTAAGAACTTACAGAACTAACCTAAAAAAATAAAAAATAAAAATTTAGGGTTGTACTACCCCTAACATTTAGGGGGATGAAAAATAGATGTTGGCCGATTCTCATAGATACCGGATAAGCACAAAAAATTTCATCAATATCGGTCAAGCCGTTTCGGAGGAGTATGGCAACGAAAACTGTGACACGAGAATTTTATATATTATATATATATATATATATATATATATATATATATATATATATATATATATATATATATATATATATATATATATATATATATATATATATATATTTATATATATATATATATATATAAATATATATATATATATATATATATATATATATATATATGTATGTATGTATGTATGTATGTATATATATATATATATATATATATCA